>WSYQ01001493.1:0-55904 GCA_011426435.1 Lysiphlebus fabarum
ATTATATAAAAAAAAAAAAAAAAAAAAAATGGGTCCAAGTTTGAAAAAAATAAATTTCAATTGTTTATTTAACAAAATATGCCATAAATATTGTTTAAACAATTTTTTAAAAAATTTTATTCAAAACTATAAATAATAATAAAACTTTTTTGTATCTTGAATTTTTTTGATTAAATAAATAGTTTTTTAATAATAAGCATCCACAAACTTCTAGTTTTAGAAAAAAATCATCAAAAACCAAAATCAAAAAAATTCTAAGTCAAAAAATTTTGAAAAAAAAAAAAAAAAAAAAAAATACGTATCCAATATTTTTAGCCATAGAATAATAAAAAAAATATTTCAGGCCAATCTATTTTTCGAATTTAAAAGACACGTGGAATTAACCATATATATATATATATATACCGGGTGTCCCATTTTAATCTATTAATGGATTTTATTTTTTTAATATTGGTCAAATTGAAAAATAGTTCAAATAAAAGTTGTAGGAAACAGAGGGGGACATAGGAATTTGGAAAAAAAAATTCGGAAAAATTCAAAATGGCGGAGTTTCTGGTATAAACATACTTTTTTTAAATGGGAACTATACTTTTTTTTTTTACCAAACAGTTTTTCGCATCAAAACTAACACTTTTTATTTGAAAAATTTTTCGATTAAATCAACTTTTTTTTTGGCTAAATTTCACCTTTTAATGAATTTCGCTCGAAAAATATGCTTCCAATCAAAAAATAGTATTTGAAAAAGTTGTAGGGCTTGAAAAAAAACACGAAAAAAAAGAAAAAAAAATAATAAAAAATCTCAAAATGGCGGAGTATGAAGGATAAATAAAGTTTTTTTGAGGTTATGTAGGTTTTTTTTTAAATATCGCTTTAGCTGAAAAATTTCATTTAGAAAAAGTGTTAGTCTTGTTGTCAACTATTTAAAAAAAAAAAAAAAATCACCTAACCTCAAAATGGACTATGTTCATACTTGGAACTTCGCCATTTTGAATTTTTTTGTAATTTTTTTTTTTTTTTTTTTTGTTTTTTCGAGTCCTACAACTTTTTCAAATACTATTTTTTGATTGGAAGCATATTTTTCGAGCGAAATTCATTAAAAGGTGAAATTTAGCCAAAAAAAAAGTTGATTTAATCGAAAAATTTTTCAAATAAAAAGTGTTAGTTTTGATGCGAAAAACTGTTTGTTAAAAAAAAAAAGTATAGTTCCCATTTTAAAAAAGTATGTTTATACCGGAAACTCCGCCATTTCGAATTTTTCCGAATTTTTTTTTCCAAATTCCTATGTCCCCCTCTGTTTCCTACAACCTTTATTCGAACTATTTTTCAATTTGACCAATATTAAAAAAATAAAATCCATTAATAGATTAAAATGGGACAACCGGTATATATATATAAACAAAACAAAAATCTCAAATTTTTATATACAAAAAAGACTCATTTTTTCCGTTTATTGCAGAATTGTAAATCATCGAAATTCGTACTTTTTTATTCAAAGTTTTCGAAAACGAGAGCAGCGAAATAAAACTGTCAAAATTTATTTGAATAAAGTTAACCATTGTTGATTGAATGCAACCTTTTTAATTTGCTTGATTCTGGATTAAAAAAATAAGGCGGTTTTTTGACAATTACTAATTCGAATTTACAAACAATTGTATTGTATGAATACTTACATCTTTCTTTCTTCACACCGTATAGACTTTTTTTTTGTATTACAGGTAAAAGACAACAACTGTCAAAATATGCAATTGTTTCCTTTTTAAAATAACATGGATATGATGGAACGTGACGAAACAGGGATAGAGTGAGCTTTCTCTACGAAAAATTTTCTTTCGTCAGGTATCTCTCTAGGAAGTAGAATTTTATTGGTTCCACCTTTAATTTGAATAGATACTTTCTTTTTCAGTAATATTTCTTGAAGAGGTGTGGGATTTTCTTGATCCTGACATTTTCTCTATTATATTTTAATTCTATATATTCAAAATTAATTTTAGATTCAATCAAATAACATTTCTAAGGTATACAATTGGTTGAATACAAAACTAAAAATGTGCAAAACTTAAAATAAAAGATAGAAACTAAATTATCTATCTCTTGACTTTTTTACTCGTATCTTGACAACGGTATCATAACACGTAGAGAGAAAATTTATGTGGACTGTCTTTGTTTGAAAAATTCGAATTAGTAATTGTCAAAAAACCGCCTCATTTTTTTAATCCAGAATCAAGCAAATTAAAAAGGTTGCATTCAATCAACAATGGTGTAGCGATACTCGCACCTTATATGCTGAGCCACATACTGGATAGGGACTGGGATAGGGACTGGGAAAAAATCTGCGACTGCGGTAACATGATCGCGCTCTTGCTACTGGGCCACGGACCCGAGCGGATGGCTCTCTCCACTCTGCTTTCAGCCGGAGCACAGACCGCTCTCGCTTTCGATGTAGTTTAACCAGAATCACGGGGGAGACGAGCCGTCCATCTACCACGTTGGAAGATGGATATGCACATAAGAGGCTAATCGTGTGGAAATGTACCAGGCCACGAGGCATGCTTGGCTGTAACTCTAGTAAGCCCATGAGTCTAAATCAGTCGGGATGCTTTTTTATTTGTGTATCAGGTGACCCGTCCTGATCACTAGGATAATCCAGTGAATGGTTGATAGCGTAATTATTTTAGATAATCGGTTATTATTTGTTTATTATTTGAGATTTAGTTTAAAAGGCCTCTGTTCTCTGGATTAGCCAAGAGACAAAAGAAATTACATTTAGAACAATGTAGAGTCAGTGCCCGCTTCCCTTTATTATTATTATTACGTTTAGACCGCGGATATTTATTATTCTCATTATTATTATTTGGGTTAATTTGGATTATTTGGATTATTATTATGGGTTTATTATTTTGTATTTTTGATTATTATATTGTACGTTTTTTTTTGGTTTATGATGTGAAATAAATATTACTTGTGTTTAACGGAATTATGATTGTGTTATTTATTAAAGTTGTTATTAATTCATTATTATCATTAAGTATTTTGGTGGACTTTATCCGGCCCTTCTACCACGACCAGCACACTGAGCGACCCCAGGCATTCCTCTGGGCAGTTTGTATTCGTGTGTATCGGTGTGAGTTTTGGTATGAGTGTGATTAGCTTTTTTCGTCCTTTTTTAGCGATTTGAAAAGGTCAGGATTTTAACGTGAGTCATTTTCGTGTTTTTGTGGTGAATTGAAAAACACAGGATTTTAGTATGAGTCGTTTTCGGTCTTTTACGGCGAATTGATAAGTACCAGGAATTCATTCCAGATTTTATATTACGTTTTTGGGTTTGAGAATTAGTGAGTATGAGTGAGAAAGAAGCAAACTGTCCGAGAAGGTAGCATGGCAGAAATGTCACCTTACAATGGTTAACTTTATTCAAATAAATTTTGACACTTATATTTCGCTGCTTTTGTTTTCGAAAACTTTGAATAAAAAAGTACGAATTCTGATGATCTACAAGTCTGCAATAAAGGGAAAAAATGAGTCTTTTTTGTATATAAAAATTTGAGATTTTTGTTTTGTTTTTATTTCACTACTTTTGTTTAAATAATCGAAACGAAATGAAAAACAACAATATAAATTATTGATTAAAGATTAATATTAAAAATTAAATTATAACTTCAAATATTGATCAATTTTGATTGTTTTTTTTTGTTTAAAAAAAATGTATACAAACTTTATTATTTATGGGAAAAAAAAAATTTTTACTTGAAAAATAACAACAATATAAATTGTTTAATAATAATTCGTATTGAAGGTTAATATTGAAAATTGAATAACTGATCAATTTTTATTATTTTTTTTCTTTCAAAAAAAGAACGAATATACAGAATATTATCTCTGGAAAAAAAAATTTTCACACGAAAAATAACAACAATATAAATCGTTTGTTAAAAATTAAATATTGAAAATAAATTATGAATTCAATGATTGATCGATTTCAATTTTTTTTTTTTTCAAAAAACGGACAGATTCATACTATAAAATTGTTCAGAATGGAAAATCTTTTTCCATAATTATTTGTTTATTTAAAAATTTATTTCTCGTAATTTTAGATGCGTCGTGCGAGGACGTGAAATTGATTAAATGATTTTTTTTACAAAAATTCAACAAGTAATTGAATCCGTCTTTTTTTGAAAAAAGAAAAAAAAATCAAACTTGATCAATAATTGAATTTGTGATTTATTTTTAATACGTTACATCCGTAGAAATACGTAAGAATAAGTAAAATAATAATACGCGATAGAGATAAGAATAAAAGATAAAATTAAACAGACACAAACCAACTGAACAAATCAACATAGAAAGAAAACCGAAATAAAAAAAAGCAATAAAATGTGATCAAATATCAAATGCACTCCACGACGCCAGACGATCATAAAAAAATTATCTAAGAACCCAAATAGAAAAACACACATCCGAAAGTCGTAAAATTTATAAAACTATGAGAAAAGAAATCATTCACAGAAATTTAATTTTCAAAATGCATCGACAGTCATAAAAAAAAGGTAACCCGAAACTAAAAATTCTCAAACTTAGGAAATTATAAATAAGATAAGAACACATGGAACTAATAAAATACGAATTTTACGACTTTGACCCAAAAACCCCACTGACATCAAGGGACCGATACACCCGGTCCCACGCTATCCTTATCCTCAAAAATCCCTTATTAACCCCGGAAAAACTAACGAAAAGTCAGTTATCGTTTGGACAAGACCAACCTCACATCTACGTTACAATTAATTCAAGAACTTAGAAAAATTATTATAATTTTGATCACCGAAATTCTTAGATCAATCGTAATAATAAAAGTATTTTTATCAGTTTGGTAAGAATAAAGTTTGACTTACTGTTGAAGTGCAACTCTCTTTTCCGGTAAATTCTTTTGTTGATCAGTTGACGCGTGTTAATTAATAACCGATAATAGAAGATATCACGAGCAATATTAATATTCATCAACCAGCCAATTCTACTCTATACAATCATCTATACAACGTTCATTCATCTATTAAACAAAACTATTGTATCAGCGCACTCAATCAATGTAAGTAATTTTAAGACATATAATTGTAAAGAAATACTGTAACAATCTCAACACATCCACAGCAAATAAATATATTACATACATAAAAAATCAAATCTCATCTACCTATTTTATTTCAATACTCTCTTGCCTTAAGTCTCATTACTTCGCGCCGAGGACCTGACCTAGTAATCTTAACCGATTAGGGTCAAATAACACTTTTAATTAATTAAAACCGGGTAATATCGGACATAACAAATATTAATTTTTGATAAACATTTTATATTGTTGTTATTTTTCAAGTAAAATTTTGTTTTTCCATAAATAATATCCATTCTCTTTAAATAAAAAAAAAAAAACAATCAAAATTGATTAATTTTTAAAGATATAATTTAATTTTTAATATTAATCTTTAATTAATATTTCATATTGTTGTTATTTTGCAAGTAAAAATTTTTTTTTTCATAAACAATAAAGTTTGTATCCATTCTCTTTAAACAAAAAAAAAAAAAAAAAATCAATCAATTATTGAAGTTATAATTTAATTTTTAATATTTATTTTTTATAAACAAATCAAATTATTGTAATTTTTTGAGTAAAAATTTTTTATTCAAACCATGTATTAGTAAGAATCGGTGCCTTTTAAACAAAAAAAAAATTTTTGAAATCGATCGATTATCAAAGTTTTTATTTATGTTTTAATAATAATTTTTCAATAAAAAATTGTTTTTTGTTATTATTTTTCAAGTAAAAAATTTTTTTTTCTTTATAATATAAGAGTGTCAACTTGCCTCTTTTAAACAAAAAAAAATTTTTCAAATCAATCAATTATTGAAGCTATTATCCAATTGTTAATTTAATTTTACAATAAATAATTGCTTTTGTTATTATTTTTTGGCCACGTGCACGGAAAGCCAATTCAAATCAATTATCGTTTCAAGTTTTTTTTTTTTTTTTCGACGTCATCAGATTAACGCCTGAGTTAAGATGATAATTATCTACAACTTTAAAAATTAATAACGGTTGGTTTAGAAAAATTTATTTGAACTACCCCCTCCTAAAAATTTTTTATTTATAATTTTCATATAAATTTTTTCTTCTCTATCTCTAACAGGAACCGCGAAATCAACAAATTTTTTTTTATTTATTATTTTTTACCTCTTCCCGGCGGAGTTAGAATTTTTCAAATAATTTTTTTGAAATCGTGAGGGTCGAATTAGTTTATAATAATTTTTTTTTTTTAAATGTAACCAAATTTAAATAATGGTCATTTAAAACTCTATCAACTGTCTCTATGGACGTGCGCAGCTGCGAATTTATGCATGTGTGTGGATATGTACATGCATACGAATAAATATGTCGTGGAATAAAAAAAGAGAGAAAAATGCAGAAAGTCCAAAATAATCTTTAATTGAAGACAGTATTTACAAGGTGAGTATGCAAAGAAATATGATCTGCCGACGGGGCGCTAAAGAATCACGGAAGGTCAATGTTCCATGCATATATCGTACCGGAATTGCATAAAATATGTCATAAATATAAATAATAAAGAAAAATATATATATTGTATATTATATATATATATGGCTAATTCCACGTGTTTTTTAAATTCAAAAAATAGATTTGCCCAAAATATTTTTTTAATTATTTTATGGCTAAAAATATTAAATACGTATTCTTTTTTTTTTTATTTTCAAAATTTTTTGACTTAGAATTTTTTTAATTTTGGTTTTTGGTGATTTTTTTCTAAATCTAGCAGTTTGTGTATGTTTTTTATTTGAAAACTATTTATTTAATCAAAAAAATTCAAGATACAAAAAAGTTTCCTTATTATTTATAAGTTAAAATAAAGTTTTTTAAAAAATGTTTAATTAATATTTATGGCATACTTTGTTAAATAAATAATTGGAATTTATTTTTTATTTTTTCTTGGCCCCATTTTTTTTTTTTTTTTATTAATAATGATCTTTGAAATAAAAATAATTATAGAAAAAAATCCCAGCTTAGCATTTTCATAACTTCGATATTTAAAAAAAATAAACAAAAAAAAAAATCGCTCTGACGCGCGGTCTGTTATAGTAGTAAGCATACGAGCGCGGTCCAGTTACGGTGCGACAAAGCGATTTTTTTTTGTTTATTTGTTTAAATATCGAAGTTATGAAAATGCTGAGCTGGGATTTTTTTCAATATTTATGTTCATTCCAATGATCATTATTAATATAAAAAAAAAGACGATGATGCCAAAGCACTATATATATATACTAATTCATTAATTTTACGGTTAAAAGTGCCTGATATTTATGAAAAAATAAAAGAAAACTTGGAAAGATTTTACAATCAGATTATCCACGAAATAATATTTATGCTATGCCGAGAGTCAATAAAAAAGTTATTGGTCTGATAAAGGATGAAAAAAATGGTAAAATTATGACTGAATTTGCTGGTTTAAGAACCAAATTGTACAGTTATAAAGTGATAAACACTGATGATAATGATGATAAAATTTACAAAAAAGCAAAAGGTGTAAAAGGTTCAGTTTTAAAAGATATAAATTTTGATAATTATATGTCTTTTTGATCATCAAATATTAAAAAAAAAATCAACATCTAATACGGAGCAAAGATCATCAAGTGCGTACTATTGTACAGAGTGAAGTTGGGCTGATGATAAACGAGCTCTTGATCAAAATGATGGAACTGATACCTTACATTGAGGTTCTGACTCCGAATAATTATAAATAGAAAAATATATATATACCTATATATTTATTGTAAATAAGAGTTATAATATATTGTATCACACCACGTATCCAAATATACCACGATAATTTCACAAGGGTTGTAAGGCCTTATGTTTGATACAGGGCTATCAAAGGATGTGGGATGATATGTTGTAGGATAAAATAATAGGAATAACACTTAAATAAATCCAAAACACTTTGGCTTAAAATTTAACAATGTATTCACTTTATTTTAATAACTTATAAAATATAAAATTTATTTTATTTATCAATATTGAGTTGACTCGAAAAGCGTTGTACAAGACAAACACTTACTATATTTTATTATATATAGATATATAACGTACCCGTGTTACGCGTATCAGTAGTTAGAGATGTTACGTAAACGAGTGTTGTAGAGCAACTAACTTTTTTGGTTTTTTTTGTAAAATTGTAAAGTATAAAAAATGGGTGGGTTTTGTAAATAACTAGATTTTTTAATTGGTTAAAATAATTTTAAGAGAGGGTAGTATCTATGAGGAGGTGGATAAAAATTTAGACATAAATTGGGCCTTGTGTGGTCCTTGGGGTGGCATAAAAATACCATGTGTGTATAAAAAAATTAGAAATTTTTATGACCGGAAAGTCCAAGACGTTTTCATGAATTTATTTTATTTTAAATAGTTATAAATTTTAATTTTTATTGTTGCGTTTATGGTCATTCTGTGTATTAAAAAATGTTGCTGCAGTTGTGCACCAGATGTAAGATTTTACATATTTCTAGATAAAAATATTTGATTTTAACATTTTGTTGTAACTTGAGAGAAACAAATAAAAAAAAGGGAAACTCAATTTATTGTTTATTTTTTATGTTGGCCTATTTTTATGGTTTTTGCCAGATGAGAAAAGACGTGATTTTACTTAATGTATTTTTCAAGGTTTTCTTTTCTAAAATATAAATATAAGAAAGTACATATAAAAAAAAATGTAGAAAAAATTGTAGGCCCAGAGAAGACCCGAATGACCGCTGTGTGACGACTCGGAAGATTCTCCCCCCGTTGAGAGGTCAGCCTCTTATATAAAGAATGCAAGTAAGCAAATATATTTTGTTAGATTAAAAGTACCTAGGTTTCGTTTTTTAAATTATTTTATAAACAAAAAATAGAAATTTGATACTATTTTGCGCGCGTTCCTCATGTTTTCTAAATAGGAAAAATTATGAAAATGCAGTCTGCAAAGAGATTTTGATCAGAATGGTTGAATATATTGTTGATGTTCAAGGATTCCGTGATGATAATAACGGATTCATTGTTAAAGGATTTGCAATAGCAAATTTAAATTAAGAAAATGATGTCAAGTGGGTAATTTTTTGACCTCCGTTCGATAGAAGTACATTGTCGTCTGCTTGCAAAATCTCAAATAGTTGGTTGACTAGAAATATACATGGAATTTTATGGAATTCTGGCCTTGTTGATTACAATGAACATAGAAAAGTTATGAATAATAGTCTTGAATCGTCAGTTTATGTATAAGTAAAAGAAGATGAGAAAAAAAAATGTCCCAACAATTTTTCGGAGGGTGAAAAGACTATAATTGATTTAATTGACATGGATTGTCCAGCACTTGGTAACATAAGATGTGACTATTTATCAAATGAGATGTGTCACAAAATTAGTAATCATCAAAGTCTCCATCTCAAAAAAGTAATAAATCTAACATGTGCATCGAATAATGTACTTAAACTACGAGCCTGGTTCCAAGCTACCTGAGGATCAATTTCATCATTAGAGAAATCAGTTCAACTATTTTGTCATCTTGAAAGTCTGGACAACAGAAGATATTGCAAATTCATCTGAAAGATATATTCTTCTACTTGCACCAAATTATATAAATACTTTGTGGAATAAATTACCAGGAAAATTTAAATAAAAAAAAGATGTTCTTCAATATAAACGCTGCATTGAAGAATATTGACATCAAAACGAAAATTCAGATGAATTTGACGGTATAACACCATTCATAAAAGATTGTAAAATATGTCAAAATCAAATGAAATAAAGTAAAAAAAAGTTTAACCTCTGTTATTTTAGTCAATCTTCAGCAAATCCAAGCAGTAGACTGAGTGGTATAGATATAACAAAATAACCATTCGAATCGATTAAAGATTTTTCATCAGACATTAACCATCCAGCATTCTCCAACAATGATTTTTGATTTAGACTCAATAAAATATATCCTTTCATAAGAGTTATAAGACCGATATTTTTACTACCACCAATTTCAATTGCATTTATTTCACAGCGAATTTCTTCAAACATATGTGCTATTGCCATTCTGACAAGTGAAGTTGTTTTTGGCACAGATTTTCTATCAGTTGTCAAAAATTTTCCAGAAATATGCAATGAACTTTTACTTGGCAGGACACATAAATCTTGATGTTGAATTCCAATCCGAATTTCATCGATGTTATTAAATGTTGAAGCACCATATGGCTGATGTGCATGTTACATACAATGTGCATTGATTCATCCAAAATAATCGGATCTTGTATACTTAAATATTCATCCATGGTATGATACAAAAAAAGCAACAAAATGATACTTCTATTTCTTCTGTTGTAGTCGTGAATTCAGACCGAGACTCTTGAGAAACTGAATACTATGATGTGTTATCGCTTTGCTGCCTTGCTTTTGACTGATTTTTTTTCGGCATGATGTCTCACATTTATAGCTTTGTCCAATAACTTTATTATTATTCTGTTTTTTTTTTGCCTTTTTTATTAAAACGATGCCCATAATTTTTTTTTTCTATCTAACATTTTTGATATGTAGTCGACTTGTAATAGTTTCTCCACGAAAATTTACAATTTCACCATCTTGATTGACAATTTTCAATTGCAATTAATGTATTGCTCGCACTGTGACAGGAAGATAAATGACATGGGATGGTACTTCTACAATCTTAAATCCAGGTGGCACGACTGGAAAAAATTCATGTATTGTGAGAACTTTGTGCTGATTCGTATATGCACCAGTTTTTATGTTACACTGAATCTGCAGTGTATTGACCTTTAGTATGGCAACAGGTAAATCATATTTGTGTAGAAAATTTCAAGAATTCGTTGTGTAAATCCCAGCAATCTTCCAATAGAGTCTTTTTGTGTAAAATCAATACGTCTGCTACATGTTATCTCACTTTGTAGCTCATTTGTATTTGGTTAAATACTAATTGTAGCATTGTGCACTAATACCTTTTGTATATAACTTTTAATATCCTTAATTTCATAACTTCTAATTAAATGTTGTGAACTCGACAAGACCAGCAACATAATTTTTATTTGCTGACAATTCAATCAGTGGAAAATATTGTGTTTCAAGAGTCGATGATCTGCCCGACAATGTTAACGTAAATAAATCATCCATGACTATTGATACATTTATCATGTGTAATGTTTATTTATAGTTTCATGCCAGCCAGAAACTTGAGACATAGATGACCCCAAACAATTGTATTATATTTTGATATTTTTCATAATTATATTTAATGCCACGAACACCAAGATAATTGATCAACTCTTGTGGTGGCTTCAAATCACCAAAGCTGTCGAAATAAATAACATCATTGAGACGTTTTTTGTATGCAACCCAATGTGTACCAGCGCCATCTTTATAATCAAGATTTACTATCGCTGATTCATTTTTTTGTAGACCAGTTAATGACAAATCATTTCTCATGAAAACTCCCCGAAAATAAGGAATTTTGAGAGCTTTGGTATATTCGATGAGATCAATATTTGTGAGAGCTCGATATGGTAGCTGGATTCAAAAAAAGACCCAATCCTTTTTTACATGGAGATAAAAATAATCCTTTACTCAATACAATTGTTTCCATTTTTCGATTATGACGTTGATTTTCTCGAAGTAATTTTTTTGCTTCTTGCACAACATTTATTGTCTTTGAAATTGTTGCTGCGCCACCTGTCATCGCACCAAATGCACTTAATCCAGCAAATAATGGTATAAGAAATGGTAGTATACTACCATTGCTATTATTTTTGTTATTTAATGGAAGAGGTAAAAATCGTGGCAAACTAATTTTTTTCTTTCCACTAACTTTTTTGACAGCATCACATGCACCTCCCAAAATTGTCTTTATTGGATCAGTGATTCCAGACATTATTTTGTCTTTATCGTTTTGGTTATTTTTTTTTCTTTATTTTATGATGATTTTTTTTATTCTTTTTAATATTTTTTAAACCCATACCAAATTTTGTTTTTAAATTCATTGCCGTTGTCATACCCCGAGCTACAGCACTTTCATCAAGTGACGAATCTTTGGCAAAAACACGTTGCCAAGCTCTATCAGCAAGTATTTTGTCAGCTTTATGTCTTTCTTCAAGAATTTCAGGATTTTTTAAGTAACTTATATGATGCTCACGACAATGTTTATCTAATGGATTAATACCACGATCACCACGAGCTAATCTTTTATCGAGCTTTGTACCCGGAACACAATAATTATACTGTGGAAAGTGTAGTTGGAACGTGCGGAACGGCAAGCTATTTTTGATTTTGTTTAAAAGACCCCTTCATTTTTTTTTTTTTATCTTTTTTTTTTTTAATAGGACGTTGATGCTCAATCATTATGTTTAAAGAGCTAATTTTATTTAATAAAATCTCAAGTATTTATATGTTTTTGGGTTAGTACAAATTAAGCAAGCAGCTTGTTCAGTTTTAAAAACATGGAATTTCAAAAACAATCATTAAAATTACCTGTGATCAAATTGTGCAAAAAACTGCTTCGAAAAAAACCATACAAAAATTCTTGCGAAACAAATGCTCTGTTTGCAATAATAATTCATCTTAATGGATTCAGACTTGAGAATGTTTATGTGCTAATTTTTTGTACTTTTTCGTCAAGATGAAAGAAATTTAAACATATATAATGATCATGTAAATTTTTTAACACGTGCTTGAATTAGTTTTTTGCTTTTTTTTGCTTTGTTTTAACGTTGTGAGTAATTTAATTAGTTTCGTTTATTTATTTATTGTGTTTTTTAAAAAAAGAAAAATTATTAATCGTTCGATCCGCAAAATATAACTAAATATAAAAAATTGGTTTTAAAATAGTGAAACACGTGTTTTTTTTTCCGTCGTTTAACTTCGCGAACCACGTAGATATATATATTTTCAAATATTGTTTTTCAGTGTAAAAAATATTGATTATAACAATTACTTTATATGTTTTCATTTTTTTGCAGAGGAGATCGTTGTATCAAAGAGTGCTGAGACGAAACGCAAAGGCAGTACTTAAATCCGAAGAAGAAAGAAGAGCCACATCGGAGTTTATCCGAAGTAATTATAATTTTATAAATACAATTTTTTAATATTTTTTTTTGCTTTGGTTTTTAGGACATGAAGGTAATGCAGCTGATAATGATGATAATGATGATGATGAGGAAATGCAGTTTGGAAGTAAGTTTTTATTAATTTAATTTAATTTAACTTATAATATATTTATTCATTCATTTTTATATTTATTTATTCATTTATTTATTTGTCTATTTATTTATTTAATTACAGATGATAATAATGATAATAATAATAATGATGATGTAGAACTGATCCTGTTAAATCCAGAATCAGCACCATTATATACAGGTTAGTTTTTTTATTTTTTGAGCATCTTTCCAGGTGCTGGGCAAAAAGACCGAGGATGGTCCCAAGGAGAAAGAGACGGAGGATGAAAAGGCGACCCAATGGGAGTAAGTATTCCTTTCGTTCAAATCAATCTGCACCGTAGCTCACAGGCTACGGCGCTACTTAAGCATAAGATAATCACCGAGCGGACCAAGATACAAGAACCTTGGGCATACAAGGGTAGTGTCAGGGGACTAGGTCTAACTAGGGGACAATTATCTTATGATACTACAATTTCTAGGCCTAGGGCATGCGTCCTGACTAGGGATGTAAATGCCACCCTTCTAAGGGAATAAGACTGTGGAAGGGATCTATATGCCACATGATTCACCGGACCCACCTCCATCTAATAATGTGACAGCCTTAGTTGAGGACTGTAAAGAAAGGCAGTGGAATCTGATACTGGGTGGGAAAGTCAACGACCATCATACTGCTTGGGGGAGCGAAGACATCAACAACCGGGGAAGAGCTCTACTGGACTTTATATTTACCACGGACCTGGAAATAATCAATAAAGGTAGGGAACCTACTTTCTTAATTAGTGTAAGAAACTCGGTGATAGACCTAACGATGGCTACAGCGGAAGTGGCAAGTAGGATTAAAAATTGCTGTCAGATCATAGATACATCCAATTCGATTGGGCTGCAGCGACCTCGGCGGAGGGCGCGCAAAGCTTTCGTAACCCGCGCAAAGCTGATTGGCTGGCGTATGAAGCGGAGCTGGAGGGGAGGCTTGGTTTCTTTCCAGCAAAGTTTAACACTCCGAGTGAAATTGAAGGTGCGGCGATATTTTTGCGGAATGCGATGGTCGAGTCGTATGAAAATAACTGTCCCCTAAGCGTAATAAGGGACAGGAGTGAATCGTGGAGTAGCGCTCTGCAGAAACTTAGAGCCGGTGTACGTACGGCCCTGAACAAGGTACTTAAAGGTAGGCCGGGAGCTGCAGAGCAATATAGAGCTCTACAAAAGGAATTTAAGCTGGCAGTAAAAAAGGCTAAGAGGGACTCTTGGAGACGATTCTGTGGGGAAACCTCTAATTTGCCGGATGCTGCCAGACTTCAGAAAATTATTGCCAAGGAAGGGAATGCAGCAGGTGGACCACTCAAACTTCCGGGAGGAGGCTATGACTCTGATCGGAGGGAAGAGATAGGGGTCCTGTTGGACAAACATTTCCCTGGGTATGTAGAAACCACCCTTGCAGACACTTGGGGAGCACCAAGGGGAATAGGGCGCCGGGACTGGGACACTTGGTCCAGGGTGGTTGATACGGAAAAAGTCAAATGGGCAGTGAATGAGTTTGAACCCTATAAAAGCCCCGGAGCTGATGGAGTGCTACCGGTTATGCTTCAAAAGGCGTTGAATCATACACTTGTTCCACTATGTAAAACCTTCAGAGCGTGTATTGCCACGGGGTATATTCCGAGGCAGTGGCGCAAAACGGAAGTTTTATTTATTCCTAAGCCAGGAAGGTCTGATAAGGACCAACCAGGGGCGTATAGACCGATTAGTCTCACCTCTTATATGCTCAAGACACTAGAGCGTCTTGTAGATAGATATATAAGGGATGGGTTACGAATCAATGGGCCGTTGCATGGAATGCAATTTGCATATCAACCAGGGAAATCTGTAGATGCTGCACTTCACAAACTTGTTAGTAAGTTGGAGGGAGCTAAGAACAGACGAAAACTGGGGGTAGGGATCTTCATGGATATAGAGGGGGCTTTTAACCAGACCCCGATTGAGGCCATAGAAAGAGCATCGGATAGGCTTGGGATTCATCCAACCTTGAGAAGGTGGATTAAGAACATGCTGTCCGATCGTCACATTTGTGTAAGGAGAGGAGGGGAAACACTGGGGGCGATTATCAACCGAGGTTGCCCACAGGGGGGAGTATTATCTCCACTGTTATGGTGTCAAGTCGTTGACGATCTCCTGGTAGATTTGAGCCGCCAAGGCTTCCACGCACAGGGTTATGCCGATGATATAGCTATCATAATACTGGCAGGGGATGCGGACACTGGACTGTCAGTCAACCCTGATAAAACAGAAATGGTCGTCTTCACGGGCAAGAGAAAGCTAGGAGGATGGAAAAATTCAAAATTCTATGGCAAAACAATTGTACCCTCAAACTCAGTGAAACATCTTGGTGTTATACTAGATAAAAAACTGAACTGGGGTTTGCAAGTAGAGAGAGTCCGAAACAGAGCTGTTATGATGCTATATACGCTCAGAAGGATCTGTGGAAGGAACTGGGGTATTAACCCGGGTATCATGACCTGGATTTATTAAGCGGTGGTTCTACCTGCAGTCGTGCATGGAGCCATCGTTTGGTGGAAGAGAACTGGGCAGGTGGGGGCCAGGGCCCTTCTGGAACAGGTCAGAGGTTTAGCGATGAGAGGTATCACGGGGGCGGGTAGGTCTATTCCCATTTGTGCTATGGGAGCACTTTTGGATATGCCCCCGGTACATGTAATTGTGAGGACTGCTGCACTTAGAGTTGCTTGCTGATTGGTGAGAGGCGGACAATGGGTGGGACGCATTGGCGATACTGGACATTGTTCCATTCAAAACGAGCAGAGAAAGATGAACTCTGCGAATAGATCTAGACAGGACCATGTGGAGGAGAGGTACTGTTTTGGGAGGAGATATAAAGATACCCATCACGCGAGGAGTGGACGAGTGAACGTGGACCGACCTCGGGATTTGATCTGGTCTGGTTCACAGATAGTTCGAAGACCGAGGAAGGTACAGGGGCAGGAATTTGGCTCCAAGGCTCGAAAAAGGGCACTAACTTTGTATTGGGGGAAATCTGCACGGTCTTTCAGGCAGAAGTGCTTGCACTGCTAGGGTGTGCAGAGGCTAATCTGGAGCGAGGCTATAGGAATAAGAGAATATGTATCTGTTCCGATAGCCAGGCAGCGCTAATGGCGGTGGATGCGCCAGTAGATAAATTAATCTTGGTAAGAGAATGCAAGTAGAAGTTGGGAGCACTGGCATTGCTTAACAAGGTCACTTTACTATGGATACCAGGACACTCCGGTATAGTAGGAAATGAGACGGCTGATGAACTGGCTCGTGGAGGCTTAGCAAAGAGACTCTATGGGCCGGGTCCGGCTGTTGGTATCACAGATTGTTATGTTGAATCGGAGATTCGCGCCTATCAAAACAGGGAACACAAAACAGTATGGAGAGAGGAGCCCAAAGCGAGGCAGACTCACTGTTTTCTAGGGGAACCTGACGTAAAGGTAGCACGACAGCTACAATATTTGACTAGGACCCAGTTAAGGCTAGTAGTGGGCCTGGTAACGGGACACTGCAGGCCCAACGCACATCTGAAAAAGATAGGGGTAGCTCAAGACGACACTTGTCGCAAATGTGATGAGGGAATGGAAGAGACAGCAAGTCATATATTATGTTATTGTATAGGCTTGGCTGAGCTAAGATTTCGATGCTTTGGTAAACATTTTTGTGAACCAGAAGAAATTATGAAGCTGCCTATGTGCGCGATCGCGATGTTCGCGGACGAATCGGGCATTATGGGAGCTTAATTTAAAGGTAGGGGAAGGTAAAATGGTCGAAAAGTCTAATTGCCAATGCGGGGACTCTGGAGACCGCACCCTATAATTAATAAAATAAAAATAAAATTATATTTACAAAGAAAAATAAATATTCACATCATTATTATACTGAAATATCTGCAGTAAATGTAAAAAAAATATACATGTATATATACAGTCAACATATGATTTGAGCGAAATAAACTATTATATACAATAAACTATTATATAGATTCTATTGGAGTTTTTTTGGAGATTTTTGGTGTGAAGTTAATTTTCTTTGGGAGTTGATGGTTTAATTAATATTATCTAATTAAGATTTAGGGGCACAGGCAGCCTGGATTCTGTTAATTTCCAACTTTTTCAAGTTATTTTTTTTTTAATTGATAGATAATTCTTTGAAGAATTATAAAATTATAAAATGCAAAAAAATTTCATTGGGAGTTTTTCAATTAATTATTAAAAAATATTATAATTTTTTAATTGTTGCTATGCGCTGATCAATCATTTCGGTCGATTGCGCATTCTTATACTTCCGAACTCTAGCATGTATGTGTAGACGTGTATATGTGTAACAGCTTTATTTTTATAATTACTCTTAAAGAAACGTATTTACCTATTATTTAAATTGAAAAAAATATTCGAACCTATATTTTTTGTTATATAATTTAGTCTTTAAAATCAGGAAAAACAATTACATATTTGATTATAAACACATTATTACACATCCATGCTAGGGTTTAGAAGTATAGGAATGCGCAATTGACCGAAACGATTGATCAGCGTATAGCAACAATTTGAAAATAATTAATTGAAGAACTCCCAATGAAATTTTTTTGCATTTTATAATTCTCCAAAGAATTATCTATCCATTTAAAAAAAAATAACTTAAAAAAGTTGAAAATCTAAAAAAATCCAGGCTGCCTGCACCCCTAAATCTTAATTAGTTAATATTAATTAAACTATCAACTCCCAAAGAAAATTAACTTCACTCCAATATTCTCCAAAAAAATTCCAATAGAATCCATATAATAGTTTATTTTGATTCGATCAACCTTAGGCTTATTAGATGCAAATATTATATGTATATATTATTCGTATTACTATTCGGATGAAAACTGCATTACCGACCATCGTATGTATTTATGAATAAAGTATAGATGGTGTATAGTAGGGTTTCCATTTTTTCCCTTAAGGGTGAACCACCCTTATAAATTAGAGGGTTGAAATATAGTCTATATTGGATTCGCAGTCATGAGGAAAATCCATGGAAAATTTCAAGGGAATCGGTCAAGCGGTTTCGGAGGAGTTCGATGACAAACACTGGGACACGAGATTTTTATATATTAGATTTTAACATGTTGATTCATTTTAAATTTTAATTTCACATAACAATGATTTAAGCTGTTATATACAGTTTTTTTTAGAATTTTTATATTTTCTCCAATAACATCAACTGGTTTCATTTCAATAATGGTGCTGTTGATGTACGGTTAAAATTTGAAACAAAAGATAACTTTTCTCAAGGAACAACAGCATATTGCTCAATTTTACATAATAAAATAATTGAATATAGACCAATAAGCGGTTTAGTACATAAATTAACTTAAATAAAATGTAAATTAAATAATAAGGTTTTTTAAAAGAATAAATAATACATAAACACTTTAAATTCAGTTTCGGTTTTTTTTTATTCCTTCATTTATATACAGATAAATATTTTTTTTATGAATTAATTTTTAATGTTTCATTTCTTCTTTCATAATATTAATATCATCATAATTTATCATAGAGTCATCTAATGTAATTTCTTTTCTATTATTTTCCTCAGTACAAACAATTGTTAAAACTCCTATTTCAGCTCTTTAATCCAACTCTTTAAATTCTTGTCCATCGCTGTTGAAATATTTCTTTAGTAAATATACATAATATTGTCTATCAATTTCAGCGGTTAAAACCGCACCAAACTTTGAACCAATAAATTTTCTAACTTTTGTTATGTGGTAAACTGTATTATTTTGCAAATCATTCAAAAATTTACGTTATTTGCCTTTTGAAAATAATTTTACTTTAGGAAAACCCATTTTTTCCTAAACAAAAAAATGCAATAATGTTCAATAATGTTTAAATATTTCGAATATAATATCAATAATTTCTAAAAAGTTGTATAAAACTTGCTTGATTCGTTGGTTGATTTTTAGTTTCACTGCTTAGGAGCTCGTTTAGTCTTGGAAACTTTTTTGATGATAGACTTGGGAACATCAGTCTTATACTAAAACATTCTTCCCCTACTATTATGTTACTCCTACTAACTGATTTTTTATTGGTTGAGGAGCGGTAAAAAGTAGAAGAAAGAACTTTGTGATTGGTAAATTATATATTACGGAAGGGATAAAACTTTATATTCAGAAATCCGATATTTTCTAATTTTAAAATTTGCACCCTACTGTTTAAGCAAATATTCTTTTATGGAAAATAATCCATACAAGTTTAAACTTGTTTTTAAGAGATTCATTTCTATTATAAAGTTTTTTTCAGAATAAGTGATTGATTCCATTTTCAAAGTTTAAACAAATTTTAACCTGTTTCATCATGTTCTATTTTCTCTTAAAATTAGAAATTCACATAAGTTCAACTTATTCACTATATTAAACTAAATATTGAAGAATATAACTATAGCCTTCAGTGAAAAATCCAGTTGTTGTAATAATAATCCAGTCTTACATATAAATATGTTACCCACGTTTTTTTCTTTTAACAAAATATTCTATTCCATCATATAAGTCATATTCGTTTTAAAATCTGAGAGGGTGAGGGAAAAAACGCTGTGAGTTCACATGGAATAGGACATATATATATATGTATAACTTTAACTTTAACTTATTATAAATATACAACAGTTACAGGCGGCCGGCTGCGATCAGCTGCGATGATACACGTATACTATTTGTATATGTATGTATTTGTACATCAACGCAAGATAAAAATAATTTAATCATTAGTTATTGGCGTTGGCGCAAGATCCGTTATTATTCCGGATATGACGCTTTTTTTTGAGATTCTCTTTTTACTCCATACCAATCAATACCCAACAATCAACAGTGCAAGTATTACAAATAGTACAAATAATACAAATAGTCCAAGTGGTACAAATGATCATAATAATTTTTATAATACACATATACCAATACCACAAGTTCAAATACCAACATTGAATAGTAATCATGAAAAATTTGCTGCATCTTTTTGTGTCTCAAATGATACAATTGATGAAAAACATTCTTTGCATAAATCAATAAAGCTATATCATCTAATACATGTGTTGACTGACAAGGCTCTAGCACTCATTAGTTATCTGAATGTAAATGACGCTAATTATATTGAAGCAATTAAAATATTAACAAATAAATAAGAGAAATGAGTGAATAGATATTGGGCAACCTCACAAGATTTTTAACAACTTAAAAAAGACACACTTAAGACGATCTTATCTTATCGAAAATAAATTAAGAGACAATCTATCAATGGAAAATTGCTAGTAATACTAAAAAATATAGTTTATTTAAATTATTAATTAATTATTTTTTTATATTTAAATCAAAATTTTTTTTCTTTTATGATAGGTTATTGTTGAATTTATAATAATTTTATTAACATGATTACCTTAATCACTTTAAATTCAATATTCAAAAGGCTTCTTTTGTTTAAATGTAGAATAATTTAAAACAATTATAACTTTGAAAAAATTGAAAATAAAATTGGAATCATGCCCTTCATCCATTGTTGAAAATTATTTTGATAATCGAAAAACGGCGTAAGTCCCTGTTGTTACGCCCTTTTTCATTTTTTTTAAGCCTTGAAATCGAATAAAAAAATCAAATAATTAATAAATTTCGACTTATGCCTTTCTTTTTTTAAAAATAACGTTTTTGGCACTTGCGCCCTTCATCTTTTAATGAGACGACATGATATTATGGTCCCATTATTCAAAAAAACAACCTAATATTATTTATCTGTAGGTTTTAAGTACTCATTCCATTGCTTTCTACATTTTTCAAAATATTATTGAGAAAGTCTGACTGCATCAGATGGAGCATAGAAAAAATATTTTTATACAGCATATACATGATATTATGGTTCCAGTACTCAGAACACACCTAGATATAATTTTCTTGTAAGTCTCGATTATTTATCCATGTATTTCTCATTTTTTTTCATAATTCTTACAATTTCGAAATAGCTATCAAAAAGTCTGACTCTTGTATGGTCAGCTGGATCATAAAACAAATATTTTGACGCAACCTATATATGATTCAATGATTTTATTATTCAAAAAAGAGCCTTAAATAATAATCTTGTGAATGTCGAGTGTTTATTCCATGTATTTCTGATTTTAATTATTATTTTTTTATTCTCGAAATGAGTAGTGTACATAAGCGGGTTCTGGGACAATTTGATATTAAAATCCCCTGCTTTTTAATTGAATGATTGAATTCGCGGTTTTTCGAGACGTCATTTTTTTTTTTTTATTTAAGTTGGAAAAAAAATATTTTTTGTCTCCAAGCTGGATTCGAACTCGGGTCCTCTGAGTGGAAGTCTAAAGCCTAATGCTCAGGATCACATCAACATATTGTTGAAGATTGTGTTTTAAAGATTGTCATAACATGTTTACTGAATTTTCTTTAATGAATTCGGAAATATTTAAAATTGTTTATGAAAACTTATTATTTATTTCTAAATGAATTATAGATGTCGCACAAGTGTTTGAAATAATAAATAAATAAATAAATAAGAAAGTGGAAGTCAAATATATCGTGGTAGGGATGGATTTATTAGTCTGACATGTTGCAAAGTTTTATTGTATGATTAGTCGGTCACATAATTTTACTTGACAACATTCAGTTAAATTAAAATTAGAAAAGAAAGAACAAAATGTCTGCTTTTCTTGATTTTCAAGGTTTTTAAGAACCTAATGGATTATTTGTCTTAAAAGAATTAGTTATTCAACCACTATGACCAAGAATTTCTCCAATAATAAAAACATTTAAATCACCGTGTGATAGAGGAAACTTGGGCAATGAATATCTGATCGTTGTTGCAAACTGTGGAAAAAAATATCATGGCATTGCATGAGAAAGTGGTATTGAAAAATATGATGAAGTAGCATCAATAGTTGATAAACTGTGAGTCTAAAAATTAAGTATGTGTTTGTTAAAAGTGAAGATAAGAAGAAATGGTTAATTTTTGTGTTACGATATAATCCAATAAGACTATTTAACTTGGAAGACTTGAGTTGTCGAAGCATGAAGAGATCTAAAAACACCCTGTGCGAAATGATGCTGATGATGAAGCTGGGCTCTTTTACTATGTTCCACTAAGGGATTGCCAAATATGCAATGAGACAAATTAAAGTGTAGTCTGAAAGATGTCAAATGTACAATTGTCTATTGAATTAAAATAAATAAATAAATGAAATATCTTTTGTAAATTGAAATATAATTTTTGTTATTGAATACCATTTTACATTTTTTTTCTTGGCTCCTTTACGTTTGTGCAAGTCCAAACATGTTGGAAAAATAAAAAAATGTCACTTGTGCGTCATGTACGAATGATCTATAATTTCTAGAAAAAAAAATTTGCAAATATTTAATAAATATAATTTCGAAGAAAATTTTCTAAAAAAAATGTTTGATCTTCAGAAATTATTGTTAAAAACTTCCAAAGAAAAAAAACACAATGAAATTTTAAAAAATGATCATGTTCTAGCTAAAAATTTAAAAAACAGCATGTTATTTTACAAATAAATGTCAAATGACAATTTGAAAAAATAATTTGCGAACAACAAAATTAATGTTGAACTTCTGAGTATTCCCTCACATTCAAAAAGAATTTTTTTAGATTTTTACTCAGACCCACCAAACATTTTTCAACCATTTAGAAACGTTTTTAAATATTTAAAAAAAATATCTGTACTGATAGAAAATGTATAATTCGGTGGAAGAGAATTCGCAATAGTATATAAACTGTAGTTTCAAAATTCAGCAACATCAGCTCCATCATCGAAAAACAGAAGAACAAGACAAATCCAACTTTAAAGTTAAAAGTTTCTCTACTGTCCAATACGTAAGTTATTTCATTTAATATATATATATATTTAAATTAAAAGAATGTCAAATTTTGAAAATAACAAGATGTAAAATAATATATAATATATATACTTATTAGCTGACACGGCAAACGGTGTTTTGCTATACATATACATATATGCCAGCCACAAAATAATTGCATTTAACGAAAGTAGGGAATAGCGGGATTAGAAATTAAACGTGTAAAAGTCTCCAAATAATTAAACAATGAACATTTACTTTCTGAGCTACTAAATATTAAAATATATCTACTATTAATTTTAATTATGGGGCGAAATAACTAAAATGCTAAGATCTTTTCCATTGACTTTTCATAATTATACTTTCAATTGTTTTTCTAGTTCATCGAGATAAAATGAGGATTTTGAATTTTTTTTTAGAAGTTACCACCTGTTTGGGAATTTTTTCGTCCACCAAATAAAAGGAGGCAGCACCTCACGAGCATACTAAATTTACACAAAAGTACATGTTTTTTCTCTAGCCGAGAAATTTGCCGGTTGGAGTTCTGTCTCACACACAAAGCGCTTGGGCACACAAGTTTTGTCTGTACACATATCTTTTGTTTAAATAACATTCAGTTTCAACTATTTTTTGTTACACAAATATTGTCTTGACACAGTAAAATCAGTTTCACATTCGATAATAATATTATCATCAGTTAAACAGTTTACAACGAATAAACTTCATTGTATCTTTCATTAGTTTCAGTAAAACAGATAGTGACTTAGACTAGTATTAATATAATTCACGTCGACGTCTATCAGTGAAACAATAAAATCAAAACTAATTTAATTACTTTTAACAACTGACATTTGTAATTTACATCAAATCATCGTGATAATAAATCATAGTGAAATGTGCGTCCATCAATCTAAAAACCATTGTTACAATTCTTATTGAAAACCTTCACCTATCCCAGTCAAACTAATTACAGTTGCATTTAAATACATTTTGGTCCTTCGAGCCGGATTATTTTAGTAGGAGTTGAAAGGATTGATTACGCTCATTATTATTTGGTGTATTAAGTCAGTTTCATTGTGTTTTTCCATCATTAAAAGTGAGTTTTAAGTGCAAAATTTATTGGTTAGAAAGCGCCAGAAAACGTGCAATAGTCGTTCAACCAGTGGTTGCTCTTGTTCACTAGATTTCGCAGAGCAGCGATAGTTAAAATTGAGTGCGTAACTTACTAAGTAGTGTACATGGTTACTTACACAGTTTTTTTACGAGACACGAACACATTAAGTATTTACTTGTAAAATTACCAGTCTCTATAGTGACACTGTATATTACGCTATTATACTTGGTTTTATACATAACAAAGCGTTTTTTTAAGTATCCTACTGTAGATTACCAACAGTTATAGTAACATTATTTTGCTTAGTGATAATCAAGTGTAACTCAGTTTTGTGGCAAATCGTGATTTTAAAAAACTTCACCAGTGACACTGTAACACATCAAACGGTTAAAATTAAGTATTTTGACTTTATTATTTGTAGTCTGATAGAAGTTTTGGAATAAAGTCACGAGTCTATAAGTGACAGTTTAAGTTTCATAATAAGCACACTCCAGTGATAAAATTGTCAGTAAGCTCATTGAAATTCAAGTAACACAAGTAACGTTTTAGTTCATCATCATGTCTGTAGTATACAGTTCAGAAAGTATTGACAACTCACAAAATCCACCAGAAAATTCAACACTTAACATCAAATTCAATCAAGGATCGGTTCATTCAGTAAGACGTGCTGAAGAACGATTAAAGCCAGTCCCACAGGTTGTACCGGAAGCTATTATTCCAGCTCACACAACAAGCTAGACTACCTGAAATAAAACTACCTAGTTTCTCTGGTGATTATAAAAACTGGCCACAATTCAAGGCAATATATCAAGACATGGTTATGAAACATCAAGATATTTCAGAAACCACAAAGTTACATTATTTAAAAACTGCTGTCGCTAGAACACCAGCTGACATAATTAGTAACATAACACCATCTGAAGGTAGCTTAGATACAGCTTGGTCATTGTTAACTAGACAATTTGAGAACAACCGTCTTATCGCACAGTCACACATTGATCGTTTGTGTTCATTACCAAAGTGTAAAACTCGAAATGCTGCCTCATTTCACTCAAACGTAAACACAGTTAGAGAGGCACGCGAGAGTTTGAAGTTATTGAAAATCAGTTCAGTTTCCGAATGTATCTTATCTAACTTACTTGTACAATCAATGGACGAAGATTCGCGCGAAAAATGGGGTAATCTTATTGGTGACACAACAGATTATCCAACTTCATGTCAACTCGAGCCAGAACATTGGACGGAATGAACAGCACATCTCAGCAAACATCAGCCGCAAGCAAACCAGTTACAACAAAGCGAGCAAATGTACATACAAGTACAACAAAAACTCCAGGTGTTAGTCTAACTACATGGGTTTGTGACGCTTGTAATGATAATCATCATATTTCTATGTGTCAAATATTCAATAATATGAATCCTAACTACCGTTTACGGATAGTTCGCGACAAGTCACTTTGTATCAGTTGTCTTTCAAGACACAGTTCAAAAAATTGCCGCAGCAAAAAGCGATGTGGTATTAAGCAATGTGAAAACTATCACCACAAATTGTTACACGGTGGGGATATGAATATTGTTTTTCAAAGACAGCCAGTAGCCAGTTTAACTGAAAACCGCAGAGATACACGATCAAATGATCAAAAGCCATTTTCTTCTACATCTGAAACACAATGAGGAGATAGTCCAACAGTCTCACAACGAATTTTCAAACCAGTTACACACAGAAGTCTCAAATCAGTTACACACGAAAGTTTCAAACCAGTTACACACAAAATTTGAAAGCCAGTCTCACGTTAAACATCAAGCTATGCACGATGTTGATCAATCAGTATTACTAGCTACAGCAGTCGTCACTGTAAATACACCAACACTCAAACACCCTGTACGTGTATTAATTGATACTGGTTCTGAACTGTCATTCATAACAGAATCACTTGTTCATGATTTACAATTAATTCGTACAAAATCTTCAGTTGAAATTTATGGTATCGGTGGTAAAATCGCCTCTAATACTCGAGGTAAAGTAAAAGTAACACTTGAGAATAATCATAGAAAGGATTCAGTTACAATTGGGGCACATATTCTCACCACTATTACAAATATAATACCATCACGTAATAATGAAATAGAACAACAACATTTGGCGCACCTAAAAAGGTTAAAGTTAGCCGATCCACAATTTTTCACGGCAAGAAATGTTGACATCATTGTAGGCGCTGACACTTATGGCAGAATCATTAAACCAAACTTGATAAAATTTCCAGACACAGAATTAGTTGCACAGTTATCAATATTTGGTTGGCTTATACTTGGACCTGTCTCTGATCATACATACAATGACTGTGGATCTTGTGTTGAATCAATAATATTTAACCATGACCACGGAAATTGTTGCACTACAGTTACAAACACGCCTAAAGAAGCAGCACAAGACTACATGTCTGGATCAATAATATCTGAACAGAGTCATGATCAACTGTTGAGACAGTTTTGGGAACAAGAAGAACCTGTAACATCAAGTAATACAAACTACACTCAAGAAGAACAAGAGTGTGAGACACACTTTATTGAATCTCATAGTCGTGATGAAACTGGTCGATATATTGTTCGACTTCCATTAAATAACTCACGAGAACTCTTAGGCAGTTCTTATATTACAGCACACAGATGCCTTCAGAGAACAATACGAAGACTTGAACGTGATAATAGCTATAAAACGCTATATCTAGATTTTCTCAAAGAGTATGAGGAGCTTAATCACATGCAACCAGTTCCACATAACTCAATCAACGCGAAGAAACATTATTATCTTCCTCATCACGGAGTTTTAAGACCATCCAGTACAACTACAAAATTAAGAGTAGTCTTTAACGGATCTTGCCCGACGTCAAACAAGCGGTCCTTAAATGACATAATGCATTCTGGACCAAATTTACTACTTAATATCAGTGATGTCTTACTATGGATAAGATCATTCAAATATTTGTTTTTAACTGACATCACTAAAATGTTTCGACAAATTAAAGTACACAAAGATGATTGGGATCTACAACGAATATTGTGGATTGATCCAAATGGAGACGAGAGACACTACCAGTTAACCACAGTCACATATGGTACAAAGGCCGCACCATACTTAGCAAACAGAACACTTATTCAGTTAACCGAAGATGAAGGAAAGAACTTTCCTTTAGCTGTTTCACCAATTATTAAGGGAAGATACGTCGATGATATCTTTGGTGGAGCTGACACAGGAGAAACTTTAAATGAGATAGTTACACAGCTAACAAAACTTTGCAACGCGGGCGGTTTTCCGCTTGCAAAGTGGCACTTTTCAAAACAAATTGAAAATTCTGATAAACAAGAACACCCAGTTACAAAGTTTGACAATTGTGAAACCAAAATACTCGGAATTCACTGGTCACCTAATAGTGACATGTTCAGTTTCACTACAATAGAAACACAACAAACAAGAAGTTATACGAAACGCCTCATACTGTCCGAAATAGCTACCATATTTGATCCATTAGGCTTTGTTTCACCAGTCATTATCAAAGCAAAAATTTTATTGCAAGAATTATGGTTGCACAAACTTGGATGGGACGACATCCTCCCAAGTTCAACAGTCACACAATGGTTAACAATAAAAGAAGACATGAAAGGCCTGACGAGACTTTTCATACCCAGGTGGTTAAATACTGTATCCGATATAGTAATTGACCTACATGGATTCTCTGACGCATCACAGTTAACGATGGCAGCAGCTATCTATCTAATAGTTTACACACTGTCCAACGGCGCCAAGACCACATTAGTATGTTCGAAAACTAGGGTAGCACCACTTAAGAAGTTCACGATTCCAAGATTGGAATTAACAGCAGCGCTGCTATTGGCCAAATTACTATCACACACAAAAACACAACTGCAGTTTAAAATCAGAAACATACATCTATGGACGGATTCTACAGTAACACTAACATGGATCAAGTCACAATCATCTCGCTGGAAAGAATTTGTACGCAACCGTGTTACACAAATCCAAGAGTTGACCACAGATGCTAACTGGAGACACGTACCTGGCACTTAAAATCCAGCAGATTGGGCATCACGAGGCATTACTGTAAAACAACTTGAAGAAAGTGAATTATGGTGGTATGGACCATCATGGTTAAGAAAAAATGAGGAACACTGGCCAAAAGACAAACACGAACAGGATGAGTCATGTGCTATAGAGACTCGTCAGGGTATCACATTGATAGCAACTCAAATTGTAAAAGATTACCCTTGGGATCTGATATACAATTATTCAACTTTAAGAAAGTTGCTCAGTATCACTTCAAACATTATTCAGTTTATATCCAAACTTAAATGTAAACCGGTTTTGTCACACCAAGCCTTTAGTGAGGCAATAAAATATTGGATAAAGGTTACACAGTCCTTATACTTCAGCTCAGAAATTAAGGCGTTACACAACAACAACAAGTTATCTCCTGGTCATCAGTTTACAAGACTGACAGCCTTTATTGACTCAGAAGGAATAATACGAGTTGGTGGTAGATTAGAATACGCAGAACTGACATATGAGAGTAAGCATCCTGCCATACTACCACGAACTTGTAAACTTACATCACTCATCATAGAGCATTCACATAGTATAACACTACACGGTGGCACACAAACGACACTTGGACATCTTCGCTAGAAATACTGGATAATTGGTGGAAGAGCAAGCGTCAAGTCTCACATACTCAAATGTGTAAAGTGTACTCGACAGAGGGGAATTCGTGCACATCAGTTGATGGGCCAACTACCTCTCTCAAGAGTTACACCATCACGCGCGTTCACGCATACAGGAATAGATTATGCAGGTTCACTGACACTTAAAACATGGAAAGGTCGTGGAGCCAAAACGTACAAAGCATGGATTTGTGCATTTGTTTGCATAACTACATCAGCAGCTCACATTGAGGTTGTCTCAGATTATTCCACTGACGGATTTCTAGCAACTTTCAAAAGATTCACAGCACGAAGAGGAATTCCTGCTCACTTGTACACAGACTGTGGCACCAACTTTATCGGTGCAGATAAAGAATTAAAGAAAATGTTCACTTAGCACACAGCAGATAATGAACATTTACAAACAGTCACACTCGTACATTCAATACAGTGGCACTTCAACCCTCCAGCTGCACCGCATATGGGTGGAAAATGGGAGGCCCTGATCAAGTCTACCAAGTTTCATCTCAGGCGTACAGTTGGTGATACAAAGCTCACGTTTGAGGAAGCAGTTACACTTTTAGCTCAAATAGAAGCAATTCTTAATTCGAGGCCACTCGAGCCACTGAGTGATGACCCCACAGATTTAATGACACTCACACCTGGACACTTTTTAGTAGGGTCAGCGCTACATGCGCTACCAGAACCTAGCTTACTAGACTTATCGACAACAAAGTTGACACGTTGGCAGTTCAGTCAACAGCGTGTACAACAGTTTTGGAACCAATGGTCTGCCCAG
This sequence comes from Lysiphlebus fabarum, assembly GCA_011426435.1. Lineage (NCBI taxonomy): Eukaryota > Metazoa > Arthropoda > Insecta > Hymenoptera > Braconidae > Lysiphlebus > Lysiphlebus fabarum. The sequence goes on from WSYQ01001493.1 coordinate 29,773, forward strand.
TATCTACAAAGACAACAGTCAATTTCAAAATGGCATCATGATAATAATAAAATAATAATTGGTTCATTAGTCTTAATTTCAGATGAACGAGCTCCACCTGGTACTTGGCCATTGGCCATAGTAACACGTTTAATTCCAGGTGCAGATGGTCTCACACGAGTAGTTGAACTGAAGACAGCTACTACAACCTTAACTCGACCAATTGCTAAATTAATAAACCTTCATGTGCAACCCAGTGTCACTCAGGATCAGCAAGATAGTTGCTGATCGCGGGCGGAAATGTTTGGGAATTTTTTCGTCCACCAAATAAAAGAAGGCAGCACCTCACGAGCATACTAAATTTACACAAAAGTACATGTTTTTTCTCTAGCCGAGAAATTTGCCGGTTGGAGTTCTGTCTCACACACAAAGCGCTTGGGCACACAAGTTTTGTCTGTACACATATCTTTTGTTTAAATAACATTCAGTTTCAACTATTTTTTGTTACACAAATATTGTCTTGACACAGTAAAATCAGTTTCACATTCGATAATAATATTATCATCAGTTAAACAGTTTACAACGAATAAACTTCATTGTATCTTTCATTAGTTTCAGTAAAACAGATAGTGACTTAGACTAGTATTAATATAATTCACGTCGACGTCTATCAGTGAAACAATAAAATCAAAACTAATTTAATTACTTTTAACAACTGACATTTGTAATTTACATCAAATCATCGTGATAATAAATCATAGTGAAATGTGCGTCCATCAATCTAAAAACCATTGTTACAATTCTTATTGAAAACCTTCACCTATCCCAGTCAAACTAATTACAGTTGCATTTAAAAACACCACCCATTCTTTGAGGGTGTTCCCAGCCCGATTATTTCTGAGATTGACCTACTGACCTGCCTTTTTTGAAAATAATTTTTTGTTCTAAAATACTTTTCTCATGATAGTCAACATTATTATATTAATTCAAAAGTGCGGGCCTTGATTTCCATGTATGTGTGGGTGCATGAAAATAAAGTATGAGTGCTTCGTATGAGTGTGAGTAAGATAGAGATAGAGTAGAAAATATTTTAAGGGAAAAAAATAAAAATATAAAAAAATAAAAGAATAGAATAAAATAAAGGAAAAGAGTGTGTGTCACGTGTAGTGCAGGCCTTAGCCGGGATGGTGAATGGAATGCATGGATAAATGAGTAACCGTGAGACGTTGGGACCAAGAAAATACAAGAAAAGCTATAAAAAAAATAGAAAATATGGGGTTTCACTTTTATGCAATTTTATTACTTTTTTATTTTTTTTGAAGGGCCGGAAATATAAAAAAGACACATGACGAATAAATAAATAAATTAGAAGATTCTGGGTGCTGGGTTTTTTCGATTTTTCTGGAATATTAGGCCTGAGAGTGCAAGAGTGAATGAGTTTAAAGCTAGTTAGCAATAAGATTTGATAGAGTAAAGGTCAGGGTTCTCTGGGTCTTAGATTTTGTTTGTATATAGAGTCACAGGTTACTTGAGGGGTGATACTTGAATGATATATTAACATAGACTGAATGAGATAACCGATATTTTTAATTTTGTAATAATATTTTTAATATTATTTGTAATAATAAATTTTAACAAACCTAAAAATTAGAAAAACACGATTATTATATATGTAAGAGTCGAGGCCTACTTTTTTATTAATAATATAATATGGACTGTCATAAAAAAAAAAAGTGTGTGTGTTACCAATACGCGCGGGGGAAGTTAAACTTCTATCATATTTTGGGTAGTCTATATGAGAAAGTGAGGAAGAATAAAAATATGCTTACTGATGGTGTCACGTTTATGATTTTACATTTTTTTTTATTTATTCTCTTTATTATTTTATTTTAGAAAAATAAATGTATAAAAATTAGATTTATTATTAAAATTAAAAATTAAATCATTTTTTAAATTTCATATTTATTTTCCGATGTGCTATTCGTACAACTAAAGACGAAAAGACGAAATATCCCTGAACTTCAGTGATATTTTTTTTTATCTTTTCGTCTTTTCGTCTATAGTTGTACCTATTGCTTATGAATATATCCAACTAAACACGAAAAGATGAAAAGTCTTTGCTGGACTTAGAAAAAAAACGAAATTTATTTTTCTGGACTTTTTTTTGGTGATGGTGATCTTGAATATCTTGATAATGTTAATCTATGATAAGATGTTGATTTATAAATTTTACCAGGTGATTTATAATAATTATTTATTCTTAATTGTGGTGATCTTTTACGTTTATATGATGGACTCGGTGTTCTTTTAGGTCGTGATAATATATTGTGTGCTTCGGTATGATCAACAATATGTTGTTCTTTATCATCATTAACTGATCCAAAATCATCAATTGAAAAATTAAAATCATTACCAACAACATTACCTGATTTTTTTTTCTTTTTTTTTACGTTCTCTTCTTTAGAACCTTGTTCACTAATTATTTCAACATCATCATCACTATAAAAATCATTTTTTCATGTAATGTTGGCATTGTATATTTTGTTAAATATATTATTATTAAATATATTTTGAAATGACAAAATGAAAATCACTTAAAATAACTTTTTATTTCATTTTTTAGGGAATTTTAATTTCCTATTGTTTTCGCTTTTCATCGGACCCCCCGCCCCCCCCGAAAATATTCTAAGTCCCTTAATTAATCTAAATACGATAAATTTTGTAAATATAAAGAAAAATACAGAAAATACGGGAAAATATCAAGGAAAAATCACTGAATATAAAGAAAAATACGATAAAAATAGTAAAATATCAGTAAATATAAAGGAAAATACAGAAAAATATATGAAAATATCGAGAAAAAAACACTGAATATGAAGAAAAATACGATAAATATGAGAAATTTTAAAGGGAAAATCACTGAATATAAAGAAAAACACGATAAATATGGGAACACATGAATTATTTATGAGAAATTTAAAAGAAAAAATCATTGAATATAAAGAAAAATACTATAAAAATGGGAAAATTTCGAGTAAATACCAGTAAATATAAAGGAAAATACAGAAAAATATGATAAATATAGGAAAATATCACATAAATATCAGTAAATATACAGGAAAATATACGAAAATTTCATGGACGATCACTAAATATAAAGAAAAATACGATAAATATGAGAAATGTAAAGGAAAAATCACTGAATATGAAGAAAAACACGATAAATATGGAAACATATGAATTACTACTACCTCCCTATTCCACCCCTTTACCCTCCTTTCCCTTCATCTGGACCCCCCAACCATGGTAGACCCCCCCCGAAAATATTTTAAGTCCCTTAATTAATCTAAATACGAGAAATTTCGTAAATATAAAGAAAAATACAGAAAATACAGGAAAATATCAAGAAAAAATCACTGAATATAAACAAAAATACGATAAAAATGGTAAATTATCAGTAATAAATACAGAAAAATATATGAAAATATCGAGAAAAAAACACTGAATATAATGAAAAATACGATAAATATGAGAAATTTTAAAGGAAAAATCACTGAATATAAAGAAAAACACGATAAGTATGGGAAAATATCACATAACTATCAGTAAATATGAAGGAAAATATACGAAAATTTCATGGCAAGATCACTAAATATAAAGAAAAATACGATAAATATGATAAATTTAAAGGAAAAATTACTGAATATAAAGAAAAATACGATAAAAATGGGAACATATGAATTATTTATAAGAAATTTTGAAGAAAAAATCATTGAATATATAGAAAAATACTATAAAAATGGGAAAATTTCGAGTAAATACCAGTAAATATAAAGGAAAATACAGAAAAATATGATAAATATCGGAAAATATCACATAAACATCAGTAAATATACAGGAAAATATACGAAAATTTCATGGACGATCACTAAATATAAAGAAAAATACGATAAATATGAGAAATTTAAAGGAAAAATCACTGAATATAAAGAAAAACACGATAAATATGGAAACATATGAATTACTACTACCTCCCTATTCCCCCCCTTCACCCTCCCTTCCCTTCATCAGGACCCCCCCAACTATAATAGACCCCCCCCGAAAATATTCTGAGTCCCTTAATTAATCTAAATACGATAAATTTCGTAAATATAAAGAAAAATACAGAAAATACGGAAAATATCAAGGAAAAATCACTGAATATAAACAAAAATACGATAAAAATGGTAAATTATCAGTAATAAATACAGAAAAATATATGAAAATATCGAGAAAAAAACACTGAACATAATGAAAAATACGATAAGTATGGGATTATATGAATTATTTATGAGAAATTGATTAACAGTTGATTAACTACAAAAGAATTAAAAAATATTAATAAAGTTAATTAAAAAAAAAAATAATTTAAAACAACTCACGTTTCGGACAAGTTCTATTAATTGGATTCTTAAATGAAGAAATAGGGCGAAAAAAAAATGAAAAGAATGTTTCCATAAACAAAAAATTCGATTGATCTAAAAATTAAAATGTAAAGGTTAAAAAAAGAAAAATAATAACAAACATGTAAAGAAGAAAAGAAAATACCGAATTTGTAAATGACTGCCATTGAATTGTCAACAATCGTGGAGTTATGAAAACTAGTATTACTAGAGTCGTCTATAAATAATAATTATCATTATATTACAAACAAAAAGTTTAAAAGATAAAAAGTATAAAGGATAAAAACAGAAAAAAAAGTACGATATAATAATCACCTAAAATATAGTAATGTAGAGAATGATGATCCATTTCACTTACGATTCTGTTACAATTCATTTACAACATATAATAACCACAATTTCTGACATAAAAATAAAAAACAAAAACGATGGAACAACTTCACATTAATGAATCAATAAAAAAAAAAAAAAGAAAACATCGATCATTTTTAACCAATTTGTGAACAGATCAAAGAGAATTTTTCAAAATCAACAGCCAATATAATCAAAATGGGTAAAAGAAAACAAGAAGGGGATAATCCAAAACATGAAGAAAAAAAAATTAAACTAAATGAAAAAAACACAACAAAAGATACAACGATGAAAAGAAAAATTATAAAAATAGCAAATTTAAAAATAAACACAATATGGTAAATAAAAAATTAGAAATAAATATAATAAACATAAGTTAAAAATTAAATTAAAAATTCAAATAAAGTGATACAGTTCGAGCAAGAATTATACATAAAAGTGATATAAAAGAATGGAAAAACGAACGAGGAACGGGCAAAAAATTTACGATCGACATAAGTGATGAAAGTGACAAAATAAGATGTAGTTTTTTTTGGAGAAGCTGCAAATAAATATCATGGATTAATTGAGGTACGATTATCAATGGAATTTATTAAACATAAAATTTTTTAAAATGAATGATTATTGAAATGATCAAAGAACGACAAAAACACTAAATCCTAATTCAACAGAGGGAAAAAAGTAAAGTAAAAGAAAAAAAATATGATATGGAAATTTTATAAATAGATATTAAACATTCACAGAATAAAATCATGGTACAACAAAATAAATAAAAACAAAGAATTTAAAAAGGTAGAAGAAAGAAAGAAAGCGATTCCGGAAATGAAGATGACCCACTAGAAGGAACAAGCAAAATGAACGAAAATTGAATAAACTTTACGCATTGTAACAATGAAAAATAAATATTTCTATTCACGATTCATTTTTATTCATTACCTCAATTTCCAATAAACTAAAAATTGAAATTAAAATTCCCCCCGCAGGGAAAGCACAGTTGCTTCAGCAACTGTAACATAATTTTTTTTAATGAATTTTAGTATTTAAAAATTTGGCGTGTCTAAAATTACTGAAATTATCATATAAATAAATTTTTTTTTCAATATTAATAAATACAAAAAACAACTATCCTGACAGATTCTGACAACATAACCCTACTTTCAATATTGGAACATAATTGGGTTTTTTTAATAAATATAATAATTTTAAAAAATTTCAATGTGTCTAAATTTATAAGATGAATATTTAGAAATTTTTAGACATAATATTTTATTTTTTTAATGCTATTTACTATTTGCTTCTATGACTTGAAAATTCTTATATTCGTGTGTTGGTTGTGTGTCGTTTTTGTATGAGATCAGTGCACAAACCGACTGTCGGATTGGTGTCAGATAGGTGTCGTCATTTTCGATAGGGCAATCTTTTTGTTCTCAATGGTTAAGCTACGTTACCATCTCGTTTTAATATTAGTTATGTGAGTATTGGAAAGAACTTGATAACTATTCGAATATTCATTAAATATGGTAAATTTTATTTAAAAAAAAATTATTAAACATTCAAAAAAACATATTGGGGTTTATGACCTGTTATTTTCTGACAGCTAACCTCATTCTTTATCTTGTGTTCACTTGATATTTTTTTAATTAGTATTTTAAATTAGTTTATAAATACTCCATATAAATTACTTTTTCTAATTCTAAATTATTTTTATCTTATTTTGAATAAGTTTTTGTCGTATGGGGGTTCTGAAAAAAATTTATTATCAACATTGCAAGCGATAAAAGATAGAAACTCTGTATATTCAACAGCAAAAATTTGATATACTAAAAACGATAAAAAACAAGGTACAATACCAATTGAAATGACCAAAAGAGGTCCTGAGAAACTGAGAAAAAGGTACTGTGAACGTCTAAGACGAGAACAATTTTCTACATTGTTGAACAAAGCCTTGAAAAGTGTAGATATGAGTAAGGTGCTGTAACATAATTTTTTTTTTTTCATGTTGAATATATTTTTGTATGCAATTTTATATGCACTATGTCATGTCTATGAATATGTCATCAAACTTATGCATCAATACTTCGAAAAAATATAACTTCAAAAATGTAGCGTATTTCGGATCAAAAGATTTCTTTTGAATAGCCCAAACAATGTCGTCATTTTCTTCCAAACACAGTTGCTTTAATGAGTCACTCGATGGTAATGAAATATCCTTTTCCTCCATTATAGATTTACATAGGAACGTGGAATAAAATGAGCGTATGATTCGATTGGTGAAAATTGCAGAGACTCCATACAGTATTTTATTTATCAATTCTTTTATTGACGCTTCAAGCAATACAAAATCACTATCTTTTTTGCTTAAAAACAACAGACTTTATCTTGAGTATGACTAAAACTTATTGCAAAATGTGAAAATTCAATCGGTAAATATTTTTTTTCTAATTCATTTGCATTTCCAGTAGCCGAAAACCAAGATGATATCGATGTAATTTCATTATAGAATTCATCAAGCTCCTCTGAATGAAGTAAAACTTCTTTGTTTGAAATACTATCTCAAATATATCTCAAAATTGAATATATATTTCATGTATTCGTCCAATTCCAACACTCCAAATTTTTGTTCTTGAGTTGTTGAGAAAAACTGTGTGTGCCAAGAGTAGATTACTGATTGACCCCATCATTAACTTTACTCGATTTATTGAACCATCGGCTTTTTATATACTTATTTAATGAATAAGGTAAGATCAACTGATTTTTCGTTAGTTGTGTAGTGTCAAAAAAGAGGAAGGGAGCACTCTGTGATTGGTAAATTATACGTATTATGGAAGGGATAGAACTAGTGATGCAAATGACCGTCATTTTTTTCATGTCACGTCTTTGAAAAAATTACCGTCAGTGACCGTCAGAAAATTTTTCATCATAATTTTTGTCTTTTTTGTAAAGTTCGTCTAATTAGTTGTAAAATTGACCGTCAGAAAATTTTTCGTCATAATTTTTGTCATTAAAAAATTTGGAAGATGAAGAAACACATTGATAACCAAAAAATAATAAATCCTTCTGATAAAAACTACAATACGATGTATACCGTGCAAAAATTGAAAAATAAATCATCATTTAGAAAAATGACTACTATTTGCGTAAAAAATATATTGAGAAAAAGAAATAATTAAAAAATTAATGGAATTTTATCATGTAAATTTCAAGTTATGAAAAATCATGAAATTGTTGAAGAATCAGAATATGTCAATACAAAAAATGATATAATTTTGCGAACAACTAATCTAAACTACTGGTTTAATGAAAATATAATTGACAACCTTCTTGTGAAGGTAGAAGAATTTTAAGAAAAAGATTCAAGTTGGATTCAATGAAAGAAATGATTAATTTACCAATCAATATAAATTTGTATTAACTAATTAGCGCTGGGTTAAATACATATATTGAAATGCCTCAATTTATAAAGAATAAACGTGCTGTAATAAATATACACAATTATGATGAATATTTTTTTCTATGGTCCGTAATAGCAGCATTACATCCAGCTTAAAATCACGCTGAACGTGTAAGTTTATATCCAGACTTTAAAACTCTACTAAAATATGAAGGTGATCGATTCCCGAATGCAGTAAAAGATGTACCAAAATTCGAAATAATGAATAAGTTTTCCATCAATATCTATGCGATAAAGAGTGAAAAAAAATCGAAATAGTGCCGACATATTTGAGTCAATTTAAATCATATCAAGAAATATTTTCAATACTTCAACCAGAAGTAAATGAAAAAGATCTACATATCCATATAGTGTCGGATATTATTTACATTGTACATAATATTTCACTATCGAAATTTGCATTCAATCGTAGTAAAAACTGTTTAGAATGGTTTGTTAATGAACTTAAAATGATAACAAAACAAGTGAGTGATATTTTAAATAATCCTGTTCCGATAGAACAATTCATTTTTCAACAAGGAAGGAATCTTCGTTTATCCGAAATATGTCATATATTTGAAAAACCATAGTTAAATGAAGACTTGATAACCAGAGATCATTGTCATTTTACCGGTCGCATTCGAAGATTAGCACACTTTGTATCAAAAAAAAAATCATGTTATCCACTATAGAAATTTAAAACAATATTTAAGCTTAGGTATGCAATTAACGAAAATTCATAGAATATTAAAGTTTCAACAAGCTTCTTGGTTAAAAAAATATATCGCTTTTAACATACAAAAAAGATAAGAGTCGAATAATTCATTCGGTGTTTTAATATTTAAACTATTAAATAATGTTATATATGGTAAAGCTATAGAAAATTTACGAAATAGAAGAAATGTAAAAATGATAACGAAATGGGATGGACGTTACCAGGCAGGATCATTAATAGTAAAACCAAATTTTCATATTACCATAATAATAGGAGAATCAGACACCAGTTCATGACTTCTTGTTGTCATTGAAATGTCTAGAGTAAAAATTAAATTAAATAAACCAGTTTATATAGGGTTTTCAATTCTTGATATTTCTAAATTTTATTGGTATGATATTCATTATGATTATGTCAAAAAATCTTATGGAAATTTTGCTAAACTTTTATATATCGATACAGTTGCCTTAACTTATTTATTCACAGTGCCAAATATTTATGAATGTATGAAAAAAAAAATTAGAAAAATTTGATACAGCTAATTATAAAGAAAATAATATTTATAATATGCCATTAGTAAATGAACGAAAAATTGGAGTTATGAAAGATAAAAATCATGGTAAAATTGTTACCGAATTTGTAGGTTTACGTGCTAAAGCTTATAGCATGAAAATATTGAATAAAGTTAACATTATAAAAAAAGCTAAAGGCGTAAAACGATCTGTGTTGAAAGAAATTAAATTTAACAACTATAAAGAGTGTTTATTTAATCATAAAAAATTTAAATAAAAACAATATTCAATTCAAAGTAAAAAACATATAGTTCATACGATTTTACAAACAAAATTAGCATTAAGTTGGAAAGACGAAAAAAAAATTTTTTTGCCAAATTCAACAGACACTGTACCATGGAGACTAAAAAAATAAATAATACTTGAACATGATACATAATTGGTTTTTTATTTGAATATGTTTTACAATTTTTATTACATCGATTTCATTTATATGAATATTATTTATTTGTAATTCTTCTTTCTAAAAAATGTATCGATGACAAATTTTTTGTCATCGTTGTTGGAAATTTTTTTGTTGACCATTGTTTCATTTTGTACACATTTTCAAGAGCACAATTATAATTTTACCAGAGTGGATGCATTTCAGCGTGTAAGAAAGGTGCTTTTTCTTCGATTTTATTAAATTCTGGAGCATCTAGTTCTTGTAAATTAAACACGAGTCCATTATCTGTTTCTTCCCGTACATGACTTTCAAATTTGAGAAGAGTCTTCATTGATTCACCATTGACTATAACAGGTCTATGATTAGCTACATAATCTTCTATTTTATAAAATGTATGTTCATACGGCGTGTCACCAAAACTCCATGGTATTCCATGAACTTCCGATTCACTTCTCAATATTTCATTGAGTTCTTCCTGCGGTAAATCTGTTCTATCATATTCTTCTTGAAATATGAAACAATTATCTTTCCAATTTGTATCGTCAGATTCATCATTTAATTTTAAAATCGCCAATTCTATGAATGAAAACGAAGAATCATTTCAACAAGATCAGCTTGCCATGTTTCGTCTAGACCTCTTGTATCTACATGACGTCGGATATAGTTTCTACGAGCTCGTCTGCGAAGCTCTTCATCTATGTGAGCTTTTTTGTTCTTCATTAATTTATTCATTTAATTCTTTTATTAGAAAATCAATTTTTCTAAAGTTTCTAGTTTTTATCAAATTCAAGTCCTTTTTATCAAGCTGATATATTAAATCAGCATTAAGTGTTGCAAGATCTCGTAGTGATTCAGTAACAATCGATTGATTATTTTGAGTGTTTTTTAATTCAGATTTGAGTGAATCTATAAGTGTAGTATTAGTATCAGCTGTTCCTCTCAAAGATGTCGTTATTTGATACAAAGCTCGTGTTTCTTCTTTTACAATATTCCTAGTCACTTTTACTGATGCAGCATCCGTATATTCTACAGAATCGGCAATACTATACAATCTTTGGTAATAAATATCATACTGACCATTTTTTGTTATTTAAAAACCTTCACCAGGAGGTCCACGTGTACTTCTATTATTTATTTTACTTTGTGTTAATTGGTGTCCGAAAACTTCGATACTCATGTTAGGTTGACCGATGGAAAGAACTAAATAAAGTCATTTAATGTACATTAATAGATTATTTCAGCCTCCTTTAATTCTTCAATGATTGAAATTATTTCATCATCATTTCCATGATTTCCAGCTGCTTGGAACGCTATTAAAAGTCTAAGACGAGTATTTAGTTCGTTAGTATCATTCCAATAAACATGATCAATTGCAGAAATACCAGTTTTATTGTATCGAGGTAAGCCTGAACCTTGATGTGTCATGGATTCAATAAAAGGCGAAATGTATTTCTTATATTTTTCTTTTTTTTCAGTTCTTAATTGACTTTTAATTCAATAAAATTTTTTTCATCATCAGTTTTGATTAATGATGTTTTAGAATTGTTTGTAAATAATAATTCTAACAAGCTTGGTGTTTCATGATATACAGTGTTTCATAATATAAGGATTTAATTGTCTTTAAATTCAATTTGTGAATTTCCGAATTTAAGCATATTATCTTTTTTCAGTTTCTGAAGTTACCTTCGAACTATGATTGAGCATAGACGTCAAAAAAAGAAGGAAAAGGCATTGTGAATAAAATTATCAATAAACTTCCTTTTACATCTTCCAAAATATAATTATTGTGGGCCTGGTACTAAGTTATCGAAAAGATTAGAACAAGGTGATCCATTAGACGAGTCATGTAAAGAACACGATATACAATACGAAAAAAATGCTAAAGACTCTTCTATAGAAATCTCAGATTTTGACGAGCACGCCCCTTCTTCATTCAAGTAGCCTACTTGATCGAAGATGGCCTTCTTCAATGAAGAAGGCGCTAGTAAGGCACAAGAAATTCGTGATTAAGTTGAAAAATGTGTGCATCTCAAAAATAGAACTACTTCAATCAAAATTCGATAATTTATATTTAAAGCTTGAGAATCTTCAATCAAGTAGGATGATGTAGTAACGGCGGCCGACTAGACAATATCTCGGTTTCATTGAAAATACTCCGGTATTATTCTCGATTCAGGACTGATATTATTTAAATAAAAAAAATGATAAAAGTTTAACAAAAAACAAAAAGACTGTAATAAAAGCTGATAGTACTCTGTATAACGTGCCAACAATTACATAAAAAACGCGCACATCTTTATCGAAAAGAGAAGTGCTGAAGTTTTTTACAAGACGATCACTTCTTCTCTGAAGAAGTTCACGATTTGTATGATTGTCATCGCAACTACATTTGAAAAATCACCGTGCTTTCATGTACGTTTACGTCCAACCGTAATGTAAATTTTTATAAAATTTTAAAAATTAACCTCCGAATGCCACCATCTTGAATACAGAAAATCTAGTGAGATTTGGTTTAAACCTCAAATACTGACGCAGAAATGTTCGAAGTTTTTTACTAGAAAATCCCTTCTTCTCTGAAGAAGTCTTCGATTTGCTTGATCAAGTTCCAAACTAGATTTTAAGAAGTACCGTTTTTTTATGCACGTTCACATCGAACCATATTTTATATTGTCAAAAAATTCTAAAAATTAATTGTTGTCCGCAGCCATCTTGGATACAAAAAGTCTAGTAAGATTTAGTTTAAATCTCAGTTACTGCCGCAGAAATGTTCAAAGTTTAGTACTAGAATATCACTTCTTCCTTGAAGAAGTTCTTGATTTTTTTGATCAGCATTGCAACTACATATCAAAATCTATCGTTTTTTTATGTACGTTTACATTCAAGCGTAATTTAAATTGTCGAAAAATTTTGAAAAATAATTATCGTCCGCAGCCATCTGGGATTCAAAAAGTCTAGTGAGATTCGGTTTAAATCTAAATTACTGACGCAGAAATGTTCAAAGTTTAGTATTAGTATATCACTTCTTCCTTGAAGAAGTTCTTGATTTTTTTGATCAGCATTGCAACTACATATCAAAATCTATCGTTTTTTTATGTACGTTTACATTCAAGCGTAATTTAAATTGTCGAAAAATTTTTAAAAATAATTTTCGTCAGCAGCCATCTTGGATTCAAAAAGTCTAGTGAGATTCGGTTTAAATCTAAATTACTGCCACAAAAATGTTCAAAGTTTAGTATTAGAATATCACTTCTTCCTTGAAGAAGTTCTCGTTTTTTTTTATCAGCATTGCAACTACATATCAAAATCTATCGTTTTTTTATGTACGTTTACATTCAAGCGTAATTTAAATTGTCGAAAAATTTTGAAATATAATTTCCGTCAGCAGCCATCTTGGATACAAAAAGTCTAGTGATATTCGGTTCAAACCTAAATTACTGACGCAGAAATGTTCAAAGTTTTTTACTAGAAATTTACTTCTTATCTGAAGAAGTTCTTGATTTATTCGAATCTCATTGCAAATACATTTAATATATTACCAGCATACCAGTAATATAACAGTATAATACCGGTGCATCGTACAGACAATATTTTTTTAAAATAATTTACAGCCTTTTATTTATTGAAATATTAAAATTCAAATGTCTGAGAAAATGAGTGCAATTAAATATATATTTGAATTGCGAAAACTTGTTTAATAAAATATCTTTTTTCATTTACACCTCTTGCCTTAGCTATTTGTTTATTTAAAAATGATTTACTGACTTTTATATAACAAAATATCAAGGAGCAAATAGCTAATATACAGGAATTTTTTTAAAAGCATCTTTTCTCTTAGCTATTGTTTCTTTAACATTTTTCTAAATAAATGAAAGAAATTATTTTTTAAGGAAACAAATAGCTAAGGAAGAAGATGCTTTTGAAGAAGACAATTTCTTGTACAATTACTGATAATTTGAATATTTTATTGATCATACCAAAAATTGTTTAAAAATTTTCCTTTTTCCTATGTTACCTCTTTTCATTTAACAATTATATTCAGGCATTCATTTATTAAAAAAATAAAGAGCAAATAGCTAAAGAAAAAGTATGTAGCTAAGGAAAAGTATGAACTCAAAAAAAGACAATTTACTAAACAATCATTGCTGGGATTTATATTTTTTTTGAGTACATCCTTTTTCTTAGCTATATCTCTCATTCTGTAGCTATTTGTTCATTTAACATTTATATTCAAGCATTTAGTTATTAAAGGATTAAGGAGCAAATACCTAAAGAAAAAGTTTGAAGCTAAGGAAAAGGATGTACTCAATAAAAATATACCGGGTGTCCCATTTTAATCTATTAACGGATTTTATTTTTTAAATATGGCTCAAATTGAAAAATAGTTTGAGTAAAAGTTGTAGAATTTGGAGAGGGACATAGAAAAAAAAAAAAAAAAAATCGATAAATTTCAAAATGGCGGAATTTTCGGTATGAACATAGTTTTTTTAAATAGAAACTATATTTTTTTTTTGTACCAAAAAGTTTCTTACATCAAAACTAACACTTTTTATTTGAAAAATTTTTCGATAAAATCGATTTTTTTTTGGCTAAATTTAATCTCACAATGAATTTTCCTAAAAAAATATGCCTCCAATTAAAAAATAGTATTTGAAAAAGTTGTAGGGCTTGAAAAAAAACACAAAAAAAAAAAAAATAAAAAAAAACTGAATATGGCGGAGTATTGAGGATAAACGTTTTTTTGAGGTTATGTAGATTTTTTTTTTTAAATATGGCTTTAGCCAAAAAATTTCATTTAGAAAAAGTTTTAGTCTTGTTATGAACTGTTTTTTAATAAAAAAAAAACCACCTAACCTCAAAATGGACTATGTTCATACTTTGAACTTCGCCATTTTTAATTTTTTTGTAATTTTTTTTTTTTTTTTTTGTTTGTTTTTTCGAACCCTACAACTTTTTCAAATACTATTTTTTGATTGGAGGCATATTTTTTGAGCAAAATCCATTAAAAGGTGAAATTTAACTAAAAAAAAGTTGATTTTATCGAAAAATTTTTCAAATAAAAAGTGTTAGTTTTGATGTGAGAAACTTTTTCGTACAAAAAAAAAATATAGTTTCATTTAAAAAAACTATGTTCATACCGGAAATTCCGCCATTTTTAATTTTTTCGATTTTTTTTTTTCTATGTCCCCCTCCGAATCCTACAACTTTTACTTGAACTATTTCTCAATTTGAGCCATATTTAAAAAATAAAATCCATTAATAGATTAAAAATGGACACCCGGTATATTCCACTGATAATTGTTTAGTAAATTGTCTTTTTTTGAGTACATCCTTTTCCTTAGCTACATACTTTTTCTTTAGCTATTTGCTCTTTATTTTTTTAATAAATGAATGCCTGAATATAATTGTCAAATGAACAAATAGCTAAGGAAAAGGATGTAGCTAAGGAAAAAAATGGACTTAAAAAAAGACAATTTATTAAACAATTATTCCTGGGATATATATTTTTTTTGAGTCTATCCTTTTCCTCAGCTACATCTCATTCCGTAGCTATTTGCGTCCATTCATCAATTATGTTCTGGCAATTATTTAATAAATAAATAAAAATAAATAGCTAAAGGAAAAGAATGTAGTTAAGGAAAGGATGGACTCAAAAAAAATATATATCCTAGCAATAATTGTTTAATGAATTGTCTTTTTTTCAGTACATCCTTTTCCTTAGCTATTTGCGTCCATACAAATATATTCTGGCATTTATTTATTGAAAAAATAATAAGAAACAGCTAAAGGAAAAAAATGGAGTTAAGGAAAGGATGGACTCAAAAAAAATAGCTGCGTGAACCTGGCACCCCACTTTATCGTAGAAACTTCTAGTAAGGCGTTTTCGATGCGTTTTGATTTGTAGTAATTTGTAGTGAAAAGATTAGAATTTGTAGTTCAACGATTAAGGGTTAAATGAAGGTTTAAAGTCATTTTCTTTAAAAATTAACCAATCGTGTTCATAGTTGGCTCAAAATCTTCGTTGGAATTTGTAGTAATTTGTAGTGAAAAAATTAGAATTTGTAGTTTAACGATTAAGGGTTTATAAATAGGTTATAAGTGATTTTCTTTAGAAATTAAGTTAAAGTGTTCGGAATAGGCTCAAAATCTTCGTTAGAATTTGTAGTAATTTGTAGTGAAAGAATTAGAATTTGTAGTTGCATAGTTTTTTTTTTAGGCCCATTTGTTTATAAAATATTGATATAAACAATCATAACTTTTTTGTTAATCAACTTAGAACAATTCAGTTGACGCCAAATGATTTAGAATGTAGAGATACAATTTGTAGTGAAAGAATTAGAATTTGTAGTTGCATAGTTTTTTTTCTAGGACCATTTGTTTATAATATAACGATATAAACAATCATAACTTTTTTAATATTTGAGTTAGGACAATTCTATTAACGCCAAACGATTCAGGAGGTCGAGAAGCAATTTGTAGTGAAAGAATTAGAATTTGTAGTTACATAGTTTTTTGTCTAACTATGCAACTACAAATTTAAATTCTTTCACTACAAATTGTATCTCGACCTTCCGAATCTTTTGAGTACATCTCTTTTCCTTAGCTATTTGTTCATTTAACACTTATATTCAGGCATTCATTTATTAAAACATCAAAGAGCAATTAGCTAAGGAAAATGTATGTAATCAAAAAAAATATATATTCCAGCAATAATTGTTTAGTAAATTTACTGAACAATTCACAGACAATATATAAAACAATTATTATCAGTTCAAGATAGTATGCGCGAATTTATACTGTATAATACGGATTTGAGTTACATACGTCATACATCATATTTTATGGCGCTTTTGTATATCCCGAAAAAATACACCGATAATGAAAAAACACCATAATTGAAATGGTAATTAAATAATCAAATGATATGATGATATTTTCATTTTACTGACTCAAACCTTTTCATGACAACGTTTTTTCAACCTTCATTTTCTTTAAATAAATTAGTTTTACTATTAATTTTCATTATTATTATTTTTATGACAGTTTAACTATTAAAATACATTAGAAAATGATATTGTTATTTTCTTATACCTTGATAACAATCATGTATAAGCTCTAAACTTGAATTCTAGAAATTTCTTTTATTTGTTGAAAGAATATTTTACAAAAATGATTAAAATATCAATAATAAAGAATATTTTTCCATATAATTTTTGGATCTTATTAAATTTATTAATTTGTCACAAAATAAATAAGTCAAAGAATTTTTTAACAATAGAAAAAAGTGAAAAAAAAAGAAACAAACATAAGATGCGGAGCGTAAAACGGCGCAAGTTTGTGCTCTATCTTTAGGTGGTTAAGAAAAATTTGTTTTTTTCACCTGTAAAAAATCTGGTTATTAACCGGTAAAAAATCCAGACTCACAACCCTAATTGAAAAGTCATCACAAATCAAGTGCGTACTTTTGTCAATTTTTGCATCATGACCCTGCATTTTTGCAGAAGTTGTGGAATCAAGTAAAAATTTTAAATTATATATGTGTGCGTTACTTACATTTACAAACACTTAACTTACGCACATATGCGCGATCATGATACGCGCAGAGAAAATCATTAAAAAATAAAAACTTAAAACCGTTTTTTTATAGGGAGATTTTGAATTCTGTACGTCAAAGCTCAATAATGTTCATGGGTCAAAAAGACCATGGTCTATTTTTATGAAATGCACTCATATAACGTCTAATTTGTACGCGCAATTCCCTAAATAATTTTTCTCCAACTTAATCGAATACACAGTGACATTTATGAATTAGAAGAGGTACTAGCAACGGGAGCGGAACCTTCTTTTGAGAAGAAGCGCGCATTTTTATAGAAACTCAACACATTTTTAAATACAATGTTCAAGTTTTGAGTGTATCTATTCATATTTTCTGTATCCAAAACAGATGCTTTCAGTATGATATTTTTTAAAATTTAATAAGAATAGAAAATATTATTAAATACAATCTCGAAACGAAAAACACAATTTCTTGCAATTTAGTAAAATCATTACTCAATTAGAAAAGATACTACTTCAGACAAGAAGCACGTGTTTCAAGAAAAATATCAAACATTTTGATTTTAGTCCCTGAGTTTTTCAATGAATTTATTCATTTTTGTTTAATTGAAATGGATGCCGTTAAACTTTATCGAATCCGATTGAATATCAATAAAAAAAATTATCATTAAAAATTGTCATTAGAAAAAACATTATATTTTGAGATCTAGTTGAATCAATAAACGATGAAATCGTGCCCTTCTTCAGACAAAAAGTGCGCGTTTTCTGGTGAATTTCACACAATTTGATGAGAAACTCAAGTTTTTTGTGAATAAATTATTTTTTGCTTCATTTAAGACGGGATCTCGTTCAACCTTATTTTATAACGATTAATAGAAATAAAGAAATTATCAAAATAAACCCTATATAAAGATAAACAACGTAATTTAGAGTCAAGTTCAATCAATCGTACAAGAAAACATGCCCCTCTTCAGATTAGAAGTGATCTGTTTTCTCGAAATTTCATAGTTTGAGATATATCCACAAGGTGGAATTTGTTTCTCCTTATTCTCGTAAGTTTATATCAATCCATTATATTGTCCAAAATAAACTTATTAGTATAAACAGTATTTTTTTTCAATTTAGTAAAACCATTATCGTATGAAAACGTTCCCTTCTCCATACAAGAAGTGTAGCGTGTTTCTTTAAAGTTCATTGTTCAAGATGCGACCGCTAGATGGAAATTCGTACTGACAATTTTCGTAAGCTTTAATTGATCGTATATGCTTAAAATCGGCTTTGAAAAAATACAAAATCATCATTAAATAAATGATCTCACTCACACTGGCTCACTAAGACTGTTTGAGTCGAGAATCAGCATAAAGCACTTTGAGTCGTGATAGTGTATTTCACTATAAATGCGAGAATGTTTGAAAGCAAAAATTTTATAAATATCCAATAATCAAAATAATAAAAATAATAAAATAATAGTAAATTGTGTATTCAAGCCAACTTTTTTTTACTCAGAAGCAAGAAAATAATATTTATGACCAAATTTATATTTTTTTTTTTTTAAATTTCCCTACTTCAGAGAAGAAGGCACTAATTTTGACTAAACTTACAAAAAATAAGATGAAACTTTAATTTTCTATAAATAGTTATTACACTGATTGATTTGTAAAACTTTTTTCATATATTTAATAATTAAAAATTATTATGACAAAATAATTTAACAATTGTAAATATTGACAATTTTTTTTTTCGAATAGAATTCTTACATTTGAATATTATAAAAATTTTACGCAATTGAAAAAAAAAAAATTTTAAACATATCGAACATCCATTAAAATGTAATTACAATATGCTTATGACCAAATTTATATTTTTTAAAAAAAACTTTTCCTACTTCAGAGAAGAAGGCACTAATTTTGACTAAACTTACAAAATATAAGATGAATCATTAATTTTCTATAAATAGTTATTACACTGATTGATTTGTAGATTTTTCTTCTATATATTTAATAATTGAGAATCATTATTACAGAATAATTTAACGATTGTGAATAATGACATTTTTTTTTTTTTGAAACAGGATTTATCTTTCTCGTGTGAAGAAGCGTTTGATGCAAATGTATCGGCTACTTGATACATTTCAATTTATGGAGTTATCGATAAAATGACTATGATTTGCAATTACTATTTTTTTAAATTTCTTTTAATCCGATTTATATTTGTTTTGATAGTACAATTTCGGATTTTGACGAATTACAAATGAATTATGTATTAGTGGGAGACGTATCACGACAAATCGCTCCTGCCTTGGTGCAATATAATATTTTACACAAATAAAATATTCCGTGCTAGAATAAAAATTCTGTGAAATTTATACGATAATTTATATTCAGGAACTTATAATTTTGGTTTTTTAATAAAAATTTCTACACACTCTTCAAAGAAAAAAACGTAGAAACTGAAAATTCTTACATTTCAATATAATATCAAAATTTACGCAATCGAAAAAGAAAAATATTAAACGTATCGACGATTCATTAAAACTCAATTACATTATGCTTGTTGCCAAATGTACATTTTTCGGAAAAAAATGTCTCCTACTTGACAGAAGAAGGCACTGTCTTTTTACTAAACTCACCAGATATTCATTTTAAAAATTTCGCTTTTCAAGTAATTTTTTTTCCAATTCCATTAATAATACGTTTTTTTGATATGTAATTACTATATCTCTCTTTGAATCACATGGCTATCGATACGGTACTACTTGTAAAAAGCGAAAAATCGTTATAAAATAAAATAAAAAGTTTTTATCGAAGGCAAATAAGAATTACACTTCTTTGATGAAGGCGGTTGATTTTCGCAGATAAAAATTACACTTCTTCGGTGAAGAAGCGACAGTTTTCTTCTGAACTATTTTAAAGTGCTAGTAAAATATAGGCGTCATCGAACCATCTATTTCCTATTCGAAAATATAATTGTTTTACTAATTATCAACTGCTGAGTACTACGCGCAAAGAAATAAATTATTGTGGCGAACCTACTTCAATCAAGAAGGGCCTTCTTATCTAAAGAAGCGAACGTCTCGTCAAAATCTGAGATTTCTCTCAGTGTATAGCCACAAAAGCAGCTGCTTGAAGAGGAACAAACGCTATGTAATCAAAAGTTAAAATAGGTATGGCATTGAAAAAAAGAAGACAAACCAAAAAATTAAAAAAAAAAAGATCTTGGGTATTATTGAAAAAAATTATTAACTTAACAAAACAATTAACTCAACCTGGTAGCGATCCTATCAAGTCAGTTATAAAAGGAGCACGTAATGCTGTAAAAAAATCTGGTGGTAAAAAAAATGTTCGTTTACCTCGTGTTCTACCATTACCGGCTAAAATCGGCAGTTGCAAGATCTTGCAACACGTAATGCTGATGTAATATATCAGCTTGATAAAAAAGTAGTTGAATTAAATGAAAATAAAAATTCAATCGTAAATTCGATTGACAATTTGGATAAAAATTTTAAAATTGAAAATCAAAATTTTGCTGGCTCGTTACAAAATATAGAAAATAAGCTAAATATTTTAGAAAAAGGTAACAAAAACTTAGAAATTTTTACAGAAAACTCGAAAAATACAATCAATATTTCAGAAATTGATTTTCAAATAAAAGAATTAAAAGAAATAATTAATGGAAAACAAAAAAGCCCAAGTAGCTGAAGAGCTTCACAGACCTGCTCGTAGAAATTATATCAGACATCATGTAGATATAAGGGGTCTATGCTTGGGCGATTCCTGTAAAGTCGAAAAATGGTAAAGATGTCACGAGTGCTATGAAATCTGTACTCATGCAAAAACGTATTCCTAAAAAATTAATGGTTGATCAAGGTCGAGAATTTTGGAATAAAGAATTCCAAACCTTGATGAAAGAATATAATATACATATTTATATCACTTGTTCAGTAATTTAAAAGCATCAATTGTTGAACGATTTAATCGTACATTAAAAAATCTCATGTTGAAAAAATTCACTTTTCAAGGTTCTTATAAATGGCAAAAAATATTACGGAATTTATTACAACAATATAATAATACGAAACATCGAGCAATAAAAATAAAACCAATAAATGTCAATTCAGCAAATGAAAAAAATGTATTGCTTAATATTTATAAAAATTCTCAAATTAATAGAAAACCAAAAAATAAATTTTTTGTTGGTGATAAAGTTCGTATAAGCAAATATAAAAATGTTTTCGAGAAAGGATATACTCCAAATTTTACTACTGAAATTTTTACTGTCGAGAAAGTCATAAGTACTGATCGTATAACCGATAAACTCATAGACTATGAAAATAATCCAATTGAAGAAGGTTTTTACGAAGAAAAATTAACCTCAGTAAAATATTCAGATATTTATCTTGTTGAAAAAATTTAAAAAAAACGTGGAAATAAATATTTATGTAAATTCCTAGGATTTGATTCACAACATAATTCTTGGATTGATAAATCTGACCTATAATTATATTTTTAATTTTGAAAGTGGGAATTTTCATGTTATAATATTCTTTTATTTGTGAATGCAATCAGTAAGAATTTAGATTTGACCGTCAACAGTGAAATAATAAAGACATGGTTTGTTTTCTTGATGTGCAAGGGACTTGGGAGCCTCATAATTTTGATTCGTTTTCATTTAAAGAATTGGCGATCTTAAAATTAAATGATGAATCTGACAATACAAATTGAAAAGATAATTGCTTCATATTTCAAGAAGAATATGATAGAACAGATTTACCGCAGGAAGAAAATGAAATATTGAGAAGTGAATCGGAAGTTCATGGAATACCATGGAGTTTTGGTGACACGCCGTATGAACATACATTTTATAAAATAGAAGATTATGTAACTAATCATAGACCTGTTATAGTCAATGGTGAATCAATAAAGACTCTTCTCAAATTTAAAAGTCGTGTATGGGAAGGAACAAATAATGGATTAGTTTTCAATTTACAAGAATTAGGTGCTCCAAAATTCAATAAAATGGAAGAAAAAGCACCTTTCTCACACGCTCAAATGCATCCTCTTTCTAAAAATTATAATTGTGCTCTTGAAAATGTGTACAAAATGAAACAATGGTTATTAAAAAAATTTACAACAATAATGACAAAAAATTTTTCATCAATACATTTTTTAGAAAAAAGAATGACAAATAAATAATATTCATAATAATAAAACGAATGTGATAAAAATTGTAAAACATATACAAGTATTAAATAAATAAAAAACCAATTATATATCATATTCATGTATTATTTATTTGTTTATGTCCCCATGGTACAGTGTCTGTTGAATTTGGCAATAAAATTCTTTTATCGTCTTGCCAACTTGATGCTAATTTTGTTTATAAAATCGTATGAACTGCATGTTTTTTACTTCGAATTAAATATTGTTTTTTAATTAAATTTTTATGATCAAATAAACACTCTTCATAGTTGTTCAATTCAATTTCTTCTATTACAGATCGTTTTACGCCTTTAGCTTTTTTTATAATTTTATCTTAATTCAATATTTTGATGCTATAAGCTTTTGCACGTAAACCTACAAATTCATTAACTATTTTACCTTGATTTTCATCTTTCATAACTCCAATTTTGAGTTTATTTACTAATGGCATATTATAAATATTATTTTCTGGATAATAAGCTGTATCAAATTTTTCTAAATTTTTTTTCATACATTTATAAATATCTGGTACTGTGAATAAATAAGCCAAAGCATCTGTATCCATATATAAAAGTTTAGCAGAATTTCCGTAGGTTTTTTTAACATAATCATAATGAAAATCATACAAATAAAATTTAGAAATATCAAGAATTGAAAACCCTATATAAATTGGTTTGTCAAATTTTATTTTTACTCTAGACATTTTAATAACAACAAGATCTTCTCCGAGTATCATACTACAATGAAAATTTGGTTTTGCTATAAATGATTTTGCCCCATAACGTCCATCCCATTTTGTTATCATTTTCACATTTCTTCTACCACGTAAATTTTCTATAGCTTTCCCATATATAACATTATTCAATAATTTAAATATCGAAACACCAAATAAGTTAGTTGACTCTTGTCTTTTTTGAGTATCAAAATCTATGTATTGTTTTAACCAAGGAGCTTGTTTAAACTTTAATATTCTATGAATTTTTGTTAATTGCATGCCTAAGCTTAAATATTTTTTTAAACGTCTATAATGAATAACATAATTTTTTTTTGCATATAAAGTAGTCATTAGCTTTACTTGTTTTAAGTTTGGTGGAACAAGATGTCCATGACAAAGAGGAAAGTCGCGATGATCATCGAATAAATTTTCAGGATATTCTAAGTCTACTTCTAATATATATCCTATGAATCATCTGCGACGGAAAAAAAAATTAATATCTATTATTATCCCATTCAAATCCTTCATATGGTAATTAATTCATCATTGAATTTCTATAAAGGTTATTTATATCATAGTACATCATATAAGATTCATCTTAATTAGTATTAAAATCAGACATGTAACGATTATTAGCTTTAGCATACCTGCTTGTACATTGTGCAACTCCACCCCTTATTCCTTTTTCAATAAATAAATATTTTTCAGGATCAGTTAAAAGTTCTAATTTTATTTCTGTACACTTCAACATACAATCAAATGAATAACCTGGTATTGTATAAAAATGTATTGGATCTAAACCATAATTTAATATACAATTTTTACGAAAGTTTTCGAGTTTTTTTTTTATCGCAATCATCTAAATAAGATGCAAGCTTGTCAAGACTACTAGGCATGAATTCAAATGAGTCAAGAAATCTTAAATGTATACAAGTACTTCTGGGAGAATTTAGTTTTTTATATCTAACTTCTTTAGTAAAGGATACATATTTTTCTTTATTAATTGGTAAAAGCTTAATAGAACCTTCAAACTGTTTAGCCAATGATTTAATAATTAAAAAAACTATCAAAACCACCCAAATTATGAAAAAAAATTGGTATTACATGTATATCTTGATATTGTAAATTACAATTTGAGTGTGCTAATCCTCGAAAATGACCAGTAATGTGACAATGATCTCTTGTAATTAAATCTTTATCTAACAATGGTTTTTCACATATATGACATGTTTTACATGAATGACAATTAATTTCTTGTTGAAAAGTCAATTGTTCCATTGGAACTGGATTATTTAAAATATTATTCACTTGTTTTGTTATTATTTTAAGTTCACTAACAAACAACTCTATACAGTTTTCACTACGATTAAATGCAAATTTTGGAAGTGAATTATCATATGTACAATGTAAATAATAACCAACACATTCTACATCAGCATAGATTGAGAAGGGTGCTGGCTCTTTAAATTTATAATTATTAAATTTTTGAATATGATCTTCTTCATCCGGCATTATCATTCTGGCATTATTTTGATTTAAACAATCATGGAAATGATGTTCATAAGATTTTTGACTTTTAAAATGACATAAACATCGATCACTCAACCATAATTTATGGCCATTTTTTAATATTTGTGAACTTAATAATCTTGATAAATTACGAATCCAAGTAAAATGGGAAACTGTTTGAGATTTTTCTTTTTCATTGTCAACATCACTTTCACTGTCATTAAAATTATTGTCATCATTATCGACATCATCAACAAGACTGCTGCTGTGCTGTGCCGCTGCTGTTGTTGAAGATGTGAACATTACTTTAGAAAAAATTGAATGGATAGTACCATATATACGAGTAACAAAAACTTCAACTACTCAATTTTATTGCAAAAAATCCATTTATAGCAATGAGTTTTCGTACTTGGGAACTGTATGATTACCCATTATTACCAGCAACAACAAAGCATATTTGGAGTGTAAAAACATCAACACAACTTGAAAAACCTAGATATGTCATTGTTGATTTTCAAACAGTGCGAAAAAATATTGCAAACCAAAATGCAAGTCTTTTCGATCATTGTAATGTGAGAGATATCAAACTTTTCCTAAATTCTCAGTCATATCCCTATGGGAATCTCAATATTAACATGACACATAACCAGTATGCTTTATTATATGACATGTTTGCTCAATTCCAAGTTTCTTATTATGGAAAAGAGACAGAACCATTTTTAACAAAGAAAAAATATATGAATCAGGCTCTACTAATTGTGATCGATTGTTCAATCAAAATGAATTTTTGAAATTTGGACCACTTGATATACGACTTGAATTTGAATTATTCCAACAGTTTCCTGCTCAGACATCAGCTTATTGCTTAATCCTACATGATTGTATCGTTAGGTTCAATACAATAAGCGGTTCCGCCCGAAAATTAATATATATTCAAGCATATCATAAAAAATCATTCATTCATAGTTCAACTTTCATAGACATCACATTAAAATGTTAAAAATAGCAAGTACAAAAACAATTAAACGAATCTTCTAAAAATTCCAATATCTTTTCTGGTTGGTCAAAAAAAAAATAAAAATTGACTAATCAAAGAATTATAGATAAGAAAAATAGTAAAACGGAATACGAATTGGAAAATAATCTTTTCGAATTATCTAAATCATTAAGTCGTTCTGAACGATTTTATGATAGTTTAAAACCTGGAAAACATGGAGAAACAAAAACAAATGATAACATTCCAAAATCAAAAATAAAACACTTGAAACTCGGACACTCAGAA
>WSYQ01001494.1:0-96732 GCA_011426435.1 Lysiphlebus fabarum
TTTCTGGTGAATTTCACACAATTTGATGAGAAACTCAAGTTTTTTGTGAATAAATTATTTTTTGCTTCATTTAAGACGGGATCTCGTTCAACCTTATTTTATAACGATTAATAGAAATAAAGAAATTATCAAAATAAACCCTATATAAAGATAAACAACGTAATTTAGAGTCAAGTTCAATCAATCGTACAAGAAAACATGCCCCTCTTCAGATTAGAAGTGATCTGTTTTCTCGAAATTTCATAGTTTGAGATATATCCACAAGGTGGAATTTGTTTCTCCTTATTCTCGTAAGTTTATATCAATCCATTATATTGTCCAAAATAAACTTATTAGTATAAACAGTATTTTTTTTCAATTTAGTAAAACCATTATCGTATGAAAACGTTCCCTTCTCCATACAAGAAGTGTAGCGTGTTTCTTTAAAGTTCATTGTTCAAGATGCGACCGCTAGATGGAAATTCGTACTGACAATTTTCGTAAGCTTTAATTGATCGTATATGCTTAAAATCGGCTTTGAAAAAATACAAAATCATCATTAAATAAATGATCTCACTCACACTGGCTCACTAAGACTGTTTGAGTCGAGAATCAGCATAAAGCACTTTGAGTCGTGATAGTGTATTTCACTATAAATGCGAGAATGTTTGAAAGCAAAAATTTTATAAATATCCAATAATCAAAATAATAAAAATAATAAAATAATAGTAAATTGTGTATTCAAGCCAACTTTTTTTTACTCAGAAGCAAGAAAATAATATTTATGACCAAATTTATATTTTTTTTTTTTTAAATTTCCCTACTTCAGAGAAGAAGGCACTAATTTTGACTAAACTTACAAAAAATAAGATGAAACTTTAATTTTCTATAAATAGTTATTACACTGATTGATTTGTAAAACTTTTTTCATATATTTAATAATTAAAAATTATTATGACAAAATAATTTAACAATTGTAAATATTGACAATTTTTTTTTTCGAATAGAATTCTTACATTTGAATATTATAAAAATTTTACGCAATTGAAAAAAAAAAAATTTTAAACATATCGAACATCCATTAAAATGTAATTACAATATGCTTATGACCAAATTTATATTTTTTAAAAAAAAACTTTTCCTACTTCAGAGAAAAATAATAATTTTGACTAAACTTACAAAATATAAGATGAATCATTAATTTTCTATAAATAGTTATTACACTGATTGATTTGTAGATTTTTCTTCTATATATTTAATAATTGAGAATCATTATTACAGAATAATTTAACGATTGTGAATAATGACATTTTTTTTTTTTTTGAAACAGGATTTATCTTTCTCGTGTGAAGAAGCGTTTGATGCAAATGTATCGGCTACTTGATACATTTCAATTTATGGAGTTATCGATAAAATGACTATGATTTGCAATTACTATTTTTTTAAATTTCTTTTAATCCGATTTATATTTGTTTTGATAGTACAATTTCGGATTTTGACGAATTACAAATGAATTATGTATTAGTGGGAGACGTATCACGACAAATCGCTCCTGCCTTGGTGCAATATAATATTTTACACAAATAAAATATTCCGTGCTAGAATAAAAATTCTGTGAAATTTATACGATAATTTATATTCAGGAACTTATAATTTTGGTTTTTTAATAAAAATTTCTACACA
The DNA here is from genome assembly GCA_011426435.1 of Lysiphlebus fabarum. Lineage (NCBI taxonomy): Eukaryota > Metazoa > Arthropoda > Insecta > Hymenoptera > Braconidae > Lysiphlebus > Lysiphlebus fabarum. The sequence goes on from WSYQ01001494.1 coordinate 1,663, forward strand.
CTCTTCAAAGAAAAAAACGTAGAAACTGAAAATTCTTACATTTCAATATAATATCAAAATTTACGCAATCGAAAAAGAAGAATATTAAACGTATCGACGATTCATTAAAACTCAATTACATTATGCTTGTTGCCAAATGTACATTTTTAGGAAAAAAATGTCTCCTACTTGACAGAAGAAGGCACTGTCTTTTTACTAAACTCACCAGATATTCATTTTAAAAATTTCGCTTTTCAAGTAATTTTTTTTCCAATTCCATTAATAATACGTTTTTTTGATATGTAATTACTATATCTCTCTTTAAATCACATGGCTATCGATACGGTACTACTTGTAAAAAGCGAAAAATCGTTATAAAATAAAATAAAAAGTTTTTATCGAAGGCGGTGGATTTTCGCAAATAAGAATTACACTTCTTTGATGAAGGCGGTTGATTTTCGCAGATAAAAATTACACTTCTTCGGTGAAGAAGCGACAGTTTTCTTCTGAACTATTTTAAAGTGCTAGTAAAATATAGGCGTCATCAAACCATCTATTTCCTATTCGAAAATATAATTGTTTTACTAATTATCAACTGCTGAGTACTACGCGCAAAGAAATAAATTATTGTGGCGAACCTACTTCAATCAAGAAGGGCCTTCTTATCTAAAGAAGCGAACGTCTCGTCAAAATCTGAGATTTCTCTCAGTGTATAGCCACAAAAGCAGCTGCTTGAAGAGGAACAAACGCTATGTAATCAAAAGTTAAAATAGGTATGGCATTGAAAAAAAGAAGACAAACCAAAAAATTAAAAAAAAAAAGATCTTGGGTATTATTGAAAAAAATTATTAACTTAACAAAACAATTAACTCAACCTGGTAGCGATCCTATCAAGTCAGTTATAAAAGGAGCACGTAATGCTGTAAAAAAATCTGGTGGTAAAAAAAATGTTCGTTTACCTCGTGTTCTACCATTACCGGCTAAAATCGGCAGTTGCAAGATCTTGCAACACGTAATGCTGATGTAATATATCAGCTTGATAAAAAAGTAGTTGAATTAAATGAAAATAAAAATTCAATCGTAAATTCGATTGACAATTTGGATAAAAATTTTAAAATTGAAAATCAAAATTTTGCTGGCTCGTTACAAAATATAGAAAATAAGCTAAATATTTTAGAAAAAGGTAACAAAAACTTAGAAATTTTTACAGAAAACTCGAAAAATACAATCAATATTTCAGAAATTGATTTTCAAATAAAAGAATTAAAAGAAATAATTAATGGAAAACAAAAAAGCCCAAGTAGCTGAAGAGCTTCACAGACCTGCTCGTAGAAATTATATCAGACATCATGTAGATATAAGGGGTCTATGCTTGGGCGATTCCTGTAAAGTCGAAAAATGGTAAAGATGTCACGAGTGCTATGAAATCTGTACTCATGCAAAAACGTATTCCTAAAAAATTAATGGTTGATCAAGGTCGAGAATTTTGGAATAAAGAATTCCAAACCTTGATGAAAGAATATAATATACATATTTATATCACTTGTTCAGTAATTTAAAAGCATCAATTGTTGAACGATTTAATCGTACATTAAAAAATCTCATGTTGAAAAAATTCACTTTTCAAGGTTCTTATAAATGGCAAAAAATATTACGGAATTTATTACAACAATATAATAATACGAAACATCGAGCAATAAAAATAAAACCAATAAATGTCAATTCAGCTAATGAAAAAAATGTATTGCTTAATATTTATAAAAATTCTCAAATTAATAGAAAACCAAAAAATAAATTTTTTGTTGGTGATAAAGTTCGTATAAGCAAATATAAAAATGTTTTTGAGAAAGGATATACTCCAAATTTTACTACTGAAATTTTTACTGTCGAGAAAGTCAAAAGTACTGATCGTATAACCGATAAACTCATAGACTATGAAAATAATCCAATTGAAGAAGGTTTTTACGAAGAAAAATTAACCTCAGTAAAATATTCAGATATTTATCTTGTTGAAAAAATTTAAAAAAAACGTGGAAATAAATATTTATGTAAATTCCTAGGATTTGATTCACAACATAATTCTTGGATTGATAAATCTGACCTATAATTATATTTTTAATTTTGAAAGTGGGAATTTTCATGTTATAATATTCTTTTATTTGTGAATGCAATCAGTAAGAATTTAGATTTGACCGTCAACAGTGAAATAATAAAGACATGGTTTGTTTTCTTGATGTGCAAGGGACTTGGGAGCCTCATAATTTTGATTCGTTTTCATTTAAAGAATTGGCGATCTTAAAATTAAATGATGAATCTGACAATACAAATTGAAAAGATAATTGCTTCATATTTCAAGAAGAATATGATAGAACAGATTTACCGCAGGAAGAAAATGAAATATTGAGAAGTGAATCGGAAGTTCATGGAATACCATGGAGTTTTGGTGACACGCCGTATGAACATACATTTTATAAAATAGAAGATTATGTAACTAATCATAGACCTGTTATAGTCAATGGTGAATCAATAAAGACTCTTCTCAAATTTAAAAGTCGTGTATGGGAAGGAACAAATAATGGATTAGTTTTCAATTTACAAGAATTAGGTGCTCCAAAATTCAATAAAATGGAAGAAAAAGCACCTTTCTCACACGCTCAAATGCATCCTCTTTCTAAAAATTATAATTGTGCTCTTGAAAATGTGTACAAAATGAAACAATGGTTATTAAAAAAATTTACAACAATAATGACAAAAAATTTTTCATCAATACATTTTTTAGAAAAAAGAATGACAAATAAATAATATTCATAATAATAAAACGAATGTGATAAAAATTGTAAAACATATACAAGTATTAAATAAATAAAAAACCAATTATATATCATATTCATGTATTATTTATTTGTTTATGTCCCCATGGTACAGTGTCTGTTGAATTTGGCAATAAAATTCTTTTATCGTCTTGCCAACTTGATGCTAATTTTGTTTATAAAATCGTATGAACTGCATGTTTTTTACTTCGAATTAAATATTGTTTTTTAATTAAATTTTTATGATCAAATAAACACTCTTCATAGTTGTTCAATTCAATTTCTTCTATTACAGATCGTTTTACGCCTTTAGCTTTTTTTATAATTTTATCTTAATTCAATATTTTGATGCTATAAGCTTTTGCACGTAAACCTACAAATTCATTAACTATTTTACCTTGATTTTCATCTTTCATAACTCCAATTTTGAGTTTATTTACTAATGGCATATTATAAATATTATTTTCTGGATAATAAGCTGTATCAAATTTTTCTAAATTTTTTTTCATACATTTATAAATATCTGGTACTGTGAATAAATAAGCCAAAGCATCTGTATCCATATATAAAAGTTTAGCAGAATTTCCGTAGGTTTTTTTAACATAATCATAATGAAAATCATACAAATAAAATTTAGAAATATCAAGAATTGAAAACCCTATATAAATTGGTTTGTCAAATTTTATTTTTACTCTAGACATTTTAATAACAACAAGATCTTCTCCGAGTATCATACTACAATGAAAATTTGGTTTTGCTATTAATGATTTTGCCCCATAACGTCCATCCCATTTTGTTATCATTTTCACATTTCTTCTACCACGTAAATTTTCTATAGCTTTCCCATATATAACATTATTCAATAATTTAAATATCGAAACACCAAATAAGTTAGTTGACTCTTGTCTTTTTTGAGTATCAAAATCTATGTATTGTTTTAACCAAGGAGCTTGTTTAAACTTTAATATTCTATGAATTTTTGTTAATTGCATGCCTAAGCTTAAATATTTTTTTAAACGTCTATAATGAATAACATAATTTTTTTTTGCATATAAAGTAGTCATTAGCTTTACTTGTTTTAAGTTTGGTGGAACAAGATGTCCATGACAAAGAGGAAAGTCGCGATGATCATCGAATAAATTTTCAGGATATTCTAAGTCTACTTCTAATATATATCCTATGAATCATCTGCGACGGAAAAAAAAATTAATATCTATTATTATCCCATTCAAATCCTTCATATGGTAATTAATTCATCATTGAATTTCTATAAAGGTTATTTATATCATAGTACATCATATAAGATTCATCTTAATTAGTATTAAAATCAGACATGTAACGATTATTAGCTTTAGCATACCTGCTTGTACATTGTGCAACTCCACCCCTTATTCCTTTTTCAATAAATAAATATTTTTCAGGATCAGTTAAAAGTTCTAATTTTATTTCTGTACACTTCAACATACAATCAAATGAATAACCTGGTATTGTATAAAAATGTATTGGATCTAAACCATAATTTAATATACAATTTTTACGAAAGTTTTCGAGTTTTTTTTTTATCGCAATCATCTAAATAAGATGCAAGCTTGTCAAGACTACTAGGCATGAATTCAAATGAGTCAAGAAATCTTAAATGTATACAAGTACTTCTGGGAGAATTTAGTTTTTTATATCTAACTTCTTTAGTAAAGGATACATATTTTTCTTTATTAATTGGTAAAAGCTTAATAGAACCTTCAAACTGTTTAGCCAATGATTTAATAATTAAAAAAACTATCAAAACCACCCAAATTATGAAAAAAAATTGGTATTACATGTGTATCTTGATATTGTAAATTACAATTTGAGTGTGCTAATCCTCGAAAATGACCAGTAATGTGACAATGATCTCTTGTAATTAAATCTTTATCTAACAATGGTTTTTCACATATATGACATGTTTTACATGAATGACAATTAATTTCTTGTTGAAAGGTCAATTGTTCCATTGGAACTGGATTATTTAAAATATTATTCACTTGTTTTGTTATTATTTTAAGTTCACTAACAAACCACTCTATACAGTTTTCACTACGATTAAATGCAAATTTTGGAAGTGAATTATCATATGTACAATGTAAATAATAACCAACACATTCTACATCAGCATAGATTGAGAAGGGTGCTGGCTCTTTAAATTTATAATTATTAAATTTTTAAATATGATCTTCTTCATCCGGCATTATCATTCTGGCATTGTTTTGATTTAAACAATCATGGAAATGATGTTCATAAGATTTTTGACTTTTAAAATGACATAAACATCGATCACTCAACCATAATTTATGGCCATTTTTTAATATTTGTGAACTTAATAATCTTGATAAATTACGAATCCAAGTAAAATGGGAAACTGTTTGAGATTTTTCTTTTTCATTGTCAACATCACTTTCACTGTCATTAAAATTATTGTCATCATTATCGACATCATCAACAAGACTGCTGCTGTGCTGTGCCGCTGCTGTTGTTGAAGATGTGAACATTACTTTAGAAAAAATTGAATGGATAGTACCATATATACGAGTAACAAAAACTTCAACTACTCAATTTTATTGCAAAAAATCCATTTATAGCAATGAGTTTTCGTACTTGGGAACTGTATGATTACCCATTATTACCAGCAACAACAAAGCATATTTGGAGTGTAAAAACATCAACACAACTTGAAAAACCTAGATATGTCATTGTTGATTTTCAAACAGTGCGAAAAAATATTGCAAACCAAAATGCAAGTCTTTTCGATCATTGTAATGTGAGAGATATCAAACTTTTCCTAAATTCTCAGTCATATCCCTATGGGAATCTTAATATTAACATGACACATAACCAGTATGCTTTATTATATGACATGTTTGCTCAATTCCAAGTTTCTTATTATGGAAAAGAGACAGAACCATTTTTAACAAAGAAAAAATATATGAATCAGGCTCTACTAATTGTGATCGATTGTTCAATCAAAATGAATTTTTGAAATTTGGACCACTTGATATACGACTTGAATTTGAATTATTCCAACAGTTTCCTGCTCAGACATCAGGTTATTGCTTAATCCTACATGATTGTATCGTTAGGTTCAATACAATAAGCGGTTCCGCCCGAAAATTAATATATATTCAAGCATATCATAAAAAATCATTCATTCATTCATAGTTCAACTTTCATAGACATCACATTAAAATGTTAAAAATAGCAAGTACAAAAACAATTAAACGAATCTTCTAAAAATTCCAATATCTTTTCTGGTTGGTCAAAAAAAAAATAAAAATTGACTAATCAAAGAATTATAGATAAGAAAAATAGTAAAACGGAATACGAATTGGAAAATAATCTTTTCGAATTATCTAAATCATTAAGTAGTTCTGAACGATTTTATGATAGTTTAAAACCTGGAAAATATGGAGAAACAAAAACAAATGATAACATTCCAAAATCAAAAATAAAACACTTGAAACTCGGACACTCAGAAGACATTGAAAAAAACAAATCGAGAAATTCTACAATCAGTAATATTGAAAAAATGCATGTATCGTTTACTACCGATACCATACGCATAATGTATACATGGTTGTAAGCATATCAATCAGCACGACGTGGAGAATGGAAAACAATAGCTCGAGATCGTGAAAGATTTCAAATGCGAATTAAAAAATTAAGTAAAATTATAGATTCTGTTTTATTGAAAAAACACAAAGAATATGTAAAACTAAAATTAATAAATAAATAAACATTTTCTAATACAATTTCAGTTTTGAATATATTTATTTTATTTTTAAATTGAAAAATACACTTTAAAAATTAATATAATACACTTTTAAAATTATTCTTCGTCTTATTCTCTACTGTTATCATTGATTTCTCGTTGTTCAGTGAAACTCGATTCAACTCTTTCATTTCTATTCCACAGCTCAAATAATTCTTGTACAAGTGGTGTTTAAGTTGATATTAAAGCTCAATCAAAAAATCTCAAAATAAGATCGTTTTCATCGATGTTATATGGTGGTAGCTCGAACAAGTCGATAAGTTTCCATTGACTTTCAGTAGCTGAATAAACTTTATTATATGTATCCAGACCCATTTCAAATCGTAAAAGTTTAATTTTTTTCCAATGTATATGTAAATCATCAAGAAACGAAATCAGCTTTTCTTCTTGTGCATTGAGTTCAGAATTATTGAATAAAAATTTTTGATAAATTTCCAACTCCATATAACATCATTTCAAGCTACTACTTATGTTTTTACTATTTCACGTGAAGAGTATTTGTACACCACAAGTTTATATATTAATGAGCTCTGTTCAAGCTTTTTTAGTGAACCCACAAGGCCCCTACTATGCATATTATATTTGCGTACGCATATGCTTATATTATAATGTGTTTCAAACCGGTTGATCTGAATAATTTCTAATTAACTAGTGGTTAGTCACTATAGCAAAAAACTTTTTGAATCAAAATCAAGTGCACAATTACAATTACGTATAGAGTAATGATATTCTTGATGATTTGTTTTTATCCTTGGAGCATTCATTGAATATAAATCGATAATTATTTTCAAATTTTTAGTCATATCTTTCAACCACTTTTTTTTCTCATCACCTTTGACATATATGTAATCTGCTGATTTGAGAACGTATATCTTTATAAGACAAATCACCACATTCCCGTGATAAACCGTGCAAATTACGTATCAACCAATGATTAATTGACTTGTATTTTGCGGGCAAATTATGCCATGTACTTGGTGGTTTAAATACAAAACAATATGTTTAATTTTTTTAAATATTAATTGCAGCAAACTCTTTTAAAACAACAGCATTATGAGGTTGCTTAAAACCTTGTATATCTACAATAAATCAACATAATTTGCAAGACAACTTTTCTTTGAGAAAACTTTAAAGACACTGATAGTTTTTTAATTTTGATAATCTTTTTTGTATAGACACACACATATATAAAATAAATATTATTTTACCCCACCTATGACGCATGTCTTTACTGAGAATATTCTTTCTCAAATAGCTATAAAAAAATATCTATATACAAAAACTGTTGATTTTAACGGTTTTTAATGAAAACGAAGTATGACAAATAAATAATAACATCTATGAATCATTTTTAAATTAAATTTATAAAAATTAAATTTTATTATATAAACAAAAAATCCATAAAACTTGAGAATAAATAATAATGACCAACATCCGGCATACACATCATATACCACCCCGAATCCCCATCTCCATACTCGCAATCCACCATCCCCCCATCTTAGCTACTTCATTTTCCTTAGCTAGCCCCTAATCTGAAAACCCCTCAAACCCCACTAACATCTCTCCTACACATCACTGTAATACTACTTAATCTTTTTTTTTTTCTTTTTAAAAAAACCACCCCTCATTAATTTATTAATTAAGGGATGGTTTAGAATCGGCCCTGTTTCCCTACTACATCGGTTAGTTATAAGTAAATTTATCAATTTTTAATTGAAAAAGATGCCTAATCCGGGCCGGATTTGAAATCAGGTAACCCTAATCCGATCCTGATCCGATTTCTTTCTGAATTACTACTCGGGTCGCTCGAGAGACGAGAAAAGTAACCGAAAATGCCAAAAAAAATTTAATTATCAAATATCGATAAATTAATCAATGTTCTTAATATAACTTAATATAACAGTTCTTTAGCACTGATAAATTTGTTTATATTTAATTATTATATTTTTTTTTATTCATTAAATTTAAAAATTTTCTCGTGTCTCGCGGCGACAATAGTTTCAACGCAAGCCATTGCTGTCGTACTTGCGAAATGCCCCAAGCTTTGTAAAAACGCAGTTCAACAAAAGTAGAACTCTATGCAAAATGAAAAATTCTACGATGAAGCTTTAATAAATCGCATTCTGTAATGTAACATATGGATCCCTCAAATCACAAATATTTGATCATGTATGCTGTTTAGCGAACAGCTTTGAAATAATATACAATAAAATATTATAATTATAAACAGTATTTTTATATCTGCATGTGTAACCTAATGAATACTTGCCGTTGTAGTCTGCCTGAGAGTTCTTCTTACAAGAAGAAATAGTCGCTATAACTTTCATGATGTCTTCTGAATGGAATATATGGTTTTCAACAACAGTCTCTAGACTATTACTTAAAATCGTTGAGCACTTTGTACCAAAGAACAATGATGAAGAATTAATTTTGGAAAAGTCGGTCTCCGTAACTAAAACTGTTGGTAAAGTTACTTGCTTTGTGAGAGCTCTGAAAAAATTTAAAAAAGATTGTTTATAATTGGATGATGAATACTCAATATTATTCAATGTAACTAAACCCATTTTTTTAAATAATAGAAGTTCATAGTATTTGAATATGTTTTGTTCGATAACTTGGGAGAGCGTTCGATAGCTGGCCAAAGCAAAAAAAGCTGGCCAATTCAAAATCATTTTATTCCAGGAATCGTAATAGTCAGTTTTGTTCGTCATAAAATTTGTCTTGACCACGGTCTAAATATCACGAAAAAAATCACATAAGGAAGGAATTTTTTATTACAAGTATTCATGTAATAGAACTTAATGTTGTTGAATTTAAGAACATTGCAAACGAAAAGGGTGAAACTTTAATGTTAATTTTTTTAGCTCTGAACAAGTGATCAAGAAATAGTCACCCTGCTAAATGATACGAACTTTATAAAATGAAAAAGCTATCTCAAATTTAATGTTTTTTAATGTGACGTGGTATTTAACATTGATAATGTTACAGATGACTGAAAAATTTTATCATCACTGTTACTATTAATATAAACGTTCACATAATCTAGACTTTCACAAAATAATTGAATATAATTATTGGCAACAAAAAAAAATCATAAATAAAATAAAAAGATTCCGGCAATCATATTTTGTAAATGGATTGAAAAAAAGATGTAGCTAGGGGAACAGAGTCACAGAGAATGTTCTTTTTGAATAAATCAAACAATAAATCGAGTAAAAATTTGTAGCTGAGCTACCGGTGCTGATGCATCAGAGTGGAAATCTGTTAAGGCAAGCTTGATTTGACTGCCAATCTTGATCGAGACTTGATCAATGTTGCCTTGACTCAGGAAACCGAGATTTGATCAAGATGCTTGAATAAGGCCGTTCTAATCAAGCCTGGATCAAGAAAACATTAACTTGTCTGTAATAAGGCCGTCTTGATCCAAACTAGATCAAGAATTTATCAATAAATATTTATTGAATCACTTGTACTTTTTTTAAATTATAATAAAATTTTAATTTTTTTTTTTTAAATAAAATTTTTTTTGCTATTACAAAATTCATTTTTTATTATTTTTAATTCTGGACTCGAAGCCTGTCAAGGAGTTTAATACTTAAACATTATAAAAATTTCGAATGATTCGGAAATTGAAATTTTGAAAATCTTCGACTCAAGCGCGAGTAGAAATCTGTTGATCGATATTGCCTTAACTCAGAAAACCTGCTCAAGTTTTTGGTAAATTTGACTTTAGACTGTTTGCTTGTGTACTGTCATTATATTATTTATAATTTTTTAATTATTTTTGAAATTTATATAAATATGAAGGCACTATTTCATAATTTTATATAGTTATTCTATTTATATTATTAATATTATTATTGATAAAATTATTGATATTAATATTGATGTTTTAATTAATATTATTATTTTGAGATTATTAATAAGTCAAATAATATTCATCTTTTTCAATCGTATATATTCCCAGATCAACACTGGGTCCACTTTCGGGCAGCGATCCGGCTGTTTTTGGCTGGACATCAGTTCCAGGAGGAGACACATTCTCAACCCCTGGTTCGTCGTCCTGAGTCCAATCCATTACTGAATTGGTCTCGCCAATCGAGAGCGATTCAGATTGCTCTGAATCACCACCAAAAATAGATTTGACTTCCTTACGGCTTGTCATCGCAGTCCAAAAATCCTTCTGTGATGTACTGTAGTTAAGCAATCAGAGAAGAATGAGCTACTGTTCGAATTGTAGCCCCTTATATACCCAGAGAAACGTTTGCTATTGGTCCGTTCATTTCCCACTCCTTTTCTGACTTCTGCGCACCCTAAATCATTAGTTATAGACATGGGATACTATAACCAATGACGTTCGAGCACACTTCTGCCATAATCAGTCATGGGGAACTTCCGAACTAAAAGCGGGAGTTTCCATTACCCATAAATGGAACGTTACCGACAGTCGTTATGGCAGGCCCCACGTTGGGAGCCATTTTGTAACCAATTTTCTGACCATTACTGGCGAGAGAACTGGCCAAAGGTAACAACGAGGATTTCTCACCAACCTCCTCTCTTACCGTCAGGTGGGAGCCAGCTGATTCTATCGGCAACCAACAACCGGGGAATTTATGACGGGAGCAACAGTCAATAAATGACCATTCGGTAGCGGCCTAACTCAGTAAGAAATGGTAGAGGGGCGCGGTCCACCAAGTACTGTCGATAACAACGAGAGCTTGTCATACATCATACTTACGTATTTTATATAAGACACGAGAACATCCTTGACTTCAGGTTAAATCCCTTGCTTAACCTTCTGTCCACCGAGATCGAGAGATTCATGCCCTGCAAGGCCTTACAGAATCATCTCCAGGTCTCCTACACACCTAGTGCACCAGGTAGCTGGAGGTAGTGGCCACCATAAAATTGCCTCGCAAGGACTTACCCAAAAAAGCCACTACTCAACCAGCACCTAGTGTATAGGTTACCCTGGCATAGGGTATCCTCACTTAGTGCGAGAGAGACAGCTTTCACCAGGTCTTGCCTATGCAACAAGGCAACGACATGGTGATCGCCTACGAGAGCGTACACCAGCACCAGTACTGCTAGCTAGCTTTTACAAGCCAGCAGGCAGGAGTGTTGGCCGGCTCGAGAGCCAGCCAACGACTGACTAAATTGTCAGCCGTTAGCTCTTATATACGGATCGTCTCCCTACTCTCCGTTTCTCCCACTCCTCACCGTCTGCGCGCACACCCTTGATGCGGCTCTCTAGTGGGGACGTGTCGGAGTAGGGGAGATTCTCTATTGCAATCAGGGTGACCATCTGATGTAAACTATTTAGTTATTTCCCTAGTCACTCAACATTTGGGCCACAGATGGTAACACCGAAACCGCTCGTAATAAAGCTGTATTACTTATCTTCACGCCAACACTAAATTCCCATGTGTATCGGCCGATAAGCATCTACGGAACGTAATTATCATAAATAATTACCGATAACACGAGAAATGCCAATTCTCGTTACAATATATTTTCATTTATATTATTACTAGTATCATTATTATTAATAATTCTATTTACATTATTAATATTATTATTAATGTTATTATAAATATTAAAATTCATATCATATTTACATTTTACAATCAATTTTCATTTATATTGATATAAAGACTAATATTATCATTAATATTTCTATTTGTATTATTTTTAGTATTAAAATTAATATTGATGGTATAATTAACAATAATATTAATGGTATTATTAATATTAAAATCCATTTTATATTTATATCTTTCAATCATTTTTATATTTTTATTGATATATTTACTAATCCTATTATTAATACTTCTATTTATATTATTTTGTGACAAGTAAAATATATTTATTGGTATTATTATATTTTTATTCATAATGTTATTTTATTTATATAATTAATATTATTACTAATGATATAATTAATATTAATATTGAGAATCTAATCTTATCTTATCTTTATTTAATCTGATCTTATTTCTGTAAGGGGTCGAATAACGAAAGAAGTTTTACTCCCCCCACGCATACTGGTAACACACGCACACACTTATTTTTTTTTACCTTTTCTTGATCAAAATAAAATTCAGAAAACTTCAACCTGTCTGTATCCAAACTTAATCAAGAATTGGCTTACTGGATCACTTGAAAATAGGTTTGGCCTGCTCATATCTCAGGAGTCGGCCAAGAATATGAACTATAAAAAATTTTCATTTTCATCGTTTCCTTCCGTGGCGGAGCGGTTTAATGCGTTCCCTCTCGCTTAGGATCTATACTTCACTGGTTCAAATCCTGTCGATTGCGCACTTAGAAAAATAAAAATAATTACAAATATTAATCTCTCCTAGCTACCACTTTCTCTCACTTAACGAAAAACAAAAAATAGAAATAAAAAAAAAATAATTTTATTTCTAAAATTTTTTTTGATCAAGCATCTTGCTCAAGACTTGATCTCAATTTCCTCTCGGGCAATTCTTCTAAACAATCACCATGTCACTGCCTTGTTTCATAAACGAGATGTTGTGAAAGACACTAGTGAGGTTACCCCAACTATTAACAACAATGAAATTTCAAAAGTATCTTAGAAATATTTATTTTTATTTCATAAACTTAATCACTAATGAGTTTGGCCACGTTCAATATTTTCCATTTTATATTATTGCTATTACGCTGAAAAACGTGAACAAAAAAAAAAAGGAAATAAAAAAAAACGAAACACATTTTTATAAATAAATAAACAATTAGCACATTCAATCATCAACCATTAATGATAAATAATTGGTTTATATTCCATATAATCACAGTGTGACATCCCGAACAGAAAAATCTCAGTCTTAAATCGCGCTTTATTGAACTTAAACTGTCTTGTGAGATCTTAAACGAACTTCCATTAGCTTCCCAAATGAAATTTTCATTGAAATAAGTTTTAAAGCCTTTAATTTTAAGACTACAAGCTTTCGAAATCGTATTTATTGAATTTTTTTTTTTTTTAAACCTAAAAACTTTCGAAGTCTTTTAAATCAAGCTTCTAAAATACTGAAAAATGTGAACGCTTTTGAAGTCTTTTAAATCACGCTTCTGAAAGACTGAGAATTTGAACTCTTTTGAAGTCTTTTAAATCAAGCTTTTGAAAGACTGAGAAATGTGAACGCTTTTAAAGTCTTTCAAATCGAGCGTCTGAAAGACTGAGATTTGAATGCTTTCGAAGTCTTTTAATTCAAGCCTTAAGAAGAGTTTGGGGACCTCGGAAAAACTCAGAGGGGTACAGCCGAGTAGGTAAAACAGAAATGACAAATTTCCTATTTTTCATGAGTCGGTATGGAAAAATTCTGAATCTCTATCAGTCGGTATAGAAGTATAATTTTTTTCCATCTCGTATACGAGAAATATATTATAAACATTTACAATATAAATAATATAAATAAAAAAAAAGTGACCTGTAAAAAATTTATCATTAAAATTTACTATGTACATATTTTTTAAATATATTTATAGGGTAAGGTTGAAGTAAATAGACAAACATCAATTTTCAGAAAAAAATTTATTATTTCATATTATTATACAAATTTTTTAATACTATCAAATCGATGTTTAGTACTCTTTAAGTTTTTTATATTTGACATTTTCAAATTAACTCGATTTTTTTTCCCAATACTTTGATTTTGGTTCATCAAAATTTTTTTCCTTTTTTTCATTCAACAGAAAAGTTTTTTCTGAATACTTGTCAGTAGATTTTTTTTCACGTTCAAACATTTTTTCTTTTTGTTGACTCTTCAAGTGATGAACAATTCTTTTGAGCCGGGTTGAAAACAACGACTAATGGATACTTTTTAAATTGTTTATAACTAAATTACAGTCCATCACTCTTTCAACTGCGCTATCAAAGTTTTGATTACCTAGCATTTTTTTATGCTCATAAAACAAACATCATTGCTTTATTAATTGCAAAAAATAAAATCATAAGAATTTGCTGACTTAGAATACGTGTCGTTTTGATAGTTACTCCTACTATTTAATTGTTTTTATTCCTATAGAAACGAAAAACTTTTGTGGAATATTATCGTTCGAAAATCAAGACTGTAAGAAAAGGTAAAAAATTTTAAAATCTACATTAGTTGTTTTTTCATATTTCATATATATATATATATATTTATTTGCTCACAATGTTTGTAGAAAAACAGCACTGAATGAAAATGGAAAAACAATTGAATAATGTTGCTAAAATGGAACCCAAATTGGATCTTAAAAAAATATTTGAGTTGGGAGTCAATGGAAAGTACAAAGTAACAGCTCTCCACAAGATCCATAATGAATACAATGGAGATATTGCTACATTGAATGACGAATTCAATATCTTTTTACCAAGCAGAATCGCCAAGTTTATGAAAAATAATGATTTTTTTACAAAAATTGAAAAATCCGCAATCGAAGGATGTTTAGATCTTATTTTTTTGCGAAGAAAATATAACAAATGTGAGTTTATTTTCTCATAAAATAAGAAAAATCCAAAAAGTTTGTTAACTTCAAATGTATTTATTATCTAGACAATAATATTTATAATATTAAACTGATCAACACCAAGACTAAGCGAATTTCAAAAGATTGTAAATTATTAAAAGATTTGAAAGAAAATGTTTATTATGTTGTGACAAAAATCGAAAGTTTTTGTGAAAGAAAGTCTGGTGCAAGACTATCAGTCGAAATAAATAATAAATATACATTGTTTATACCAAAAAAAGATGCTGAATATTATTTTCATAATAAAAAAAGATTTCTCGAATTGGAGGATGGTATCAAAAGAAAAGTTTTAACATTGCAATGTATTGGTGAAAATAATCAAGTTGTATTATTAGAGAACTGGTCGAAACCTATTGACACTGTATCTAATATATGAATTACATTTGAAATATTTGTTATAATTTTTTTATTCAAACATTTTTTTGTCTTAATCTATATACATAATTCATAAATCTGATTCATTCATTCTATGTATTATGACCAGAATCAAAACTTAACTATCCTACAAGTACTTAATTTTTACGTTTTTTTATAACTTTTTCGACAAGATATACATCTTGATATCGTACAGGACTCAGTTCTTCTTCATAAAAACAACCATCAAAATCATTTTCTTGATAGTCAGCAATTTTCTAAGTTATAGGTATTGTATTTAATAATTTTGTGATTGTAAAAATTTCAGTACTCCAATTTGGATTGTAGCTTTTTTCGAAAATTTTCTTATATTTACTTATTCATACTTTATCACCAACTTTGAATTTTTTCTTTAACTTTGATGCAACAGAAAACATTGGATTTTGATTATGATATATTTCTCGCAATAAATCTTTTTCATTGTTTTCATTTACATTTTTTGGTTTCATTTTTATAGTTCTGTGCGTTGCATTATTATTATTTCTGATCAACCTGAGTAGTAGAGTCACCCATTTATAACTGCCTTGATAAGTGAATCTTTCGCACATTTTATTTTTCAGCGTTCTGTTGAATCTCTCAACAATACTTCCTTTCAAACTACTTTATGTTCAATACATATTTATATTATATTTTTTCAAGAGTTTTTTAAATTCACTATCGTAAAATTCTTTCCCGTCGTCAACATGTAAATGTGTTTTTGGGTATTGACCTTTGATGAAAATAGATCTCATTGCTGCAGTGACATCTTTTGCACTTTCTGTCTTGATTGGTACAGCAAATGCGAATTTAGAAAAATTATCAATTATCGTAACTATAAATTTGTAATTATCGTTCACAGAACCGTATGCGTTGATGTTCACAAGGTCACACTGCCATGTCTCATCAAGACCTCTGATGTCAACATGTCTACGTTGATAAAATCGTCGAGCAGGTTTATGTAGTTCATGTGCTGCAACACTTCTAATATAATCATTGTCTCTTTTGTTTTTTTCTTTGTTTTTCTTATGTTTTATACATTTATAGACTTTTTTTTTTAATGCATCCAACTTGATTGCCAGTTGTCTAATGATGCAAGCATTTCGTTTTTCACTGTCTTCCAATAATTTCACTTTAACAGAAAAAAGAGTTTCAGTTTCATTCATAATCATAGACAGTGCAACTTTTTTTGAGACAGCATCATTCATGTCTTCGGCATCAGCAATATGACTATATGAATAATTTTTTTCCATCAATATCATAATGTTCATCTGTTGTTAATTTAAAACCTTCTCCAGGAGGTCCTCTTCTTTGCCCATCTAAGCTATATGTCGGTTTTATTGACAATTGACGGCCAGATATATCAACACTAGACATTATTTCTCTTTAATGTCTACTTAATGACTAAGCATGAGAAATTGAGTTATATTATAATACCAGCTTCTCTTTATTCTTCAATAATTGAAAGGACTTCATTGAAGTGACTATTATCGACTGCTTTTTCTGAAGCCAGAAGTAATTGAAGACGATTGACAAGCTCATTTGGATCATCCCAATAAATATAATTCATATTATTTTTTTGTATTGTTTTCTTTAACAAAAAGATTCTTGAACAAAGAAAATATTCTTTAACAAAGGATTCAAGTGTGTTCGATCATTGTAATTCGCGTGATGTAAAACTATTTTTCAATTCACAATCATATCCTTATGGAAATTCAAATATTGATTTTGCTCATAATCAATTTTTTTTATTATATGATATGTTTGCATATTTTCAAGCTTCATACTATTATACAGAAACACCCCAGCCATTATTCTCGAAAAAAAGTTTTTCAGAAGAAGCTTCACTCATTGTCATAGATTGTTCAAAGCAAAATGAATTTTTAAATTCTGGATCAGTAGACATTCGACTTGAATTTGAATCAGCAACACAATTTCCAGCTCAAACATCAGCTTATTGTTCAATTTTACATTATAGAGTTGTCGAATATAATCCAATTAGTGGTTCAGTACGAAAACTCGTTTAAGGTATATATATGATGCATTTTTCACTTTGTAATTCGAAACCGACTGTACATGTACAGTCGTCCTACTGAATGACTTCCACCAGGTTTTCTCCACTCAAGCCTAAGGCTTCCCCTTCCATACCCACTAGCACAACTCAATCATGCGCAGTTTATTTGTTTTGGTACTCAAAATATTATACATTCAAAATATTCGGTGTGTCCGTGAGAGAACCAAGATGTCTGACTGTTTACAAAATTTTGACCCAACTCAACCCATATCATCTGTGTTGTAATGTTGATGAAAAAAAATAAACACGACACGTTGATGACAGTGATAAAGGTTAAGTCAGGCTAAACTGGGTAAATAAAAAAGAAAATATAATAATATTCAGCCATCTTGATGTTTTTGCGTTGATCACACGAACACTCAATGACAACATTATTTTCAATGTGTGAGTATTATGCTAGTGGTTACGGAAGTGGTAGCTTTAGGCTTGGGTGGAGAAAACCTGGTGGAAGTCATTTAGTAGAACGACTGTAATGTATACATGGCAATATGCATATAAAGCTGCAAGATGTGGAAAATGGGAACAAATTGCTCGTGATGATGCACGATTTAAAATTAAAATACAAAATATGAGTACAATTATTAATCCTGTATTATTAAAAAAATATCAACAATATATAAAAATAATATGTAATAAATAAAAAATATGTAAATTTTAAGACTTAGGGCGTAACAACCTTTGATAAAGGATAAAGGGCGTATCTCCTGGGAATTACGCTTTTTTTCCATTATAATCTTTTTTCTTGTAATGTGAATATAGACTTACATTTGAATCAACAAAATATTTTTTTGTTGTAAATAAATATTTCTGAAATTATTCCTTATCTTTTTTAGTCATTTATACTATCAACAAATACCTATGACGTCACACAAAAGCATTTCGAACATGACGTCATGTTCTGAAACATTCGAGATCTTGACCCCCGTCCCCGACAAGCCCCTTGATTAATATCTCCTCGTTTCGTGGCTCGTTTATCTGAGTTATGTTATTTTTTTTAAGATATTAATACAAGAGTTAGACTATAACTCTTTTTTTACGCCAAAAATAAAAGTTTTTTTTGATAATAGAATTTTTTTTTTCTATCGTATATATTAACAAAAATGAATAAATATAATAAATAGAGTTTACAGGAATGAACTAGTCGTAGTTTCTGAACGAGTCGGAACGCTTTTAAATTAAGGCACCTCTATACCACTCGGTTTCATGGTAATTTTTTGTTAGCAAACTACTTTGTAGGAGTCTTCTTTTTTCAAGCTTACTATACTCGCTAAGGTGGTCCGATTATATAATGATTAATAAAATTATTATGTAATTTCAACACAGAAATTTCGTTTGGATAAAATTCTTTCCTTGAGCCAACAAGACCTTGAATAGCTAAAATAAAACTTTTTACTTCTACTTCTGTTGAAAGATATTCTGCATTAGTTTTTGTTAATGCTCTTGCATGTGTAATAAGTACACTTAGATTATGTTTAGCACTTCGTATCAGCAGTGTAGCTTCTAAAATACGTACGTGAAATCACCACCATATGTATGGACCATTAGACAAAATTCGTTTTTAGATCATGTAAGAGTTATTTCCATCGCAACACCATTTGTTTTAATGAAATACATTGAATTAAGCCAGTAGCATTTCAAATTGAGTAAATTAAACTTAATTTGTAAAGAATGTTCTTCTTTGTGAATCTTTATTTCGTGTGACAGCAGCAGCTCCAGCAGGTAAATGCATACAACCTGGTGTATCTAAAAACCATAACCCCGACTGAAGGCAATTTGCTGCATCTGATCCATAATTTTATAAAATTTCAATGTATTTACGATATGCATAAGAACTATTTGATACAGGAACTGATTTTTGATTGAATAAAACGTCACGTTGACATATAATTGAATGTGAAAAATTATTTGTCACTCTTACAGCAGTTATTTAGATGTAAAAAACTATCATGAAAATTTATCTCACTTAAACCAACATTTTAATTACCTTCAAGGAAAAAAGAGCGATGTAATCGTGATCTTTTCGTCGACCATAAAAATACTGAACTTTATCAGATTTTACATGCTCCAGCAAGGAGTATCATGAATGGTAACTGACTGATAAGAGACATTATAATAACTGGAAAAAATTTAATAAATAATCAATATATATATACCTAGAAAAAAATCATAGAAATAAGTTAAATAGAATATTATAAATAAAAAAACACATATAAATTTTTTTTTTATCAATGATAAATGTCTTTTATTACACAAAATTTTTATTGCACAAAGTTATTACGAACAATACGAAAAAATTTCGTGTCCGTTGGCGTTTAAATCCTAAAAGATACGTAATTTTTTCATGATGATAACCCTGAGGCTCTGTAACAGAAAATATTTTTCAACCAAAAAATGAATAAATACTTGAAAATCTTTTGTTCTACGTATAGAATCATACTTTATTTCCAAAGGTCTCACGTTAATCATAGACTCAACAGATATAGAATTTTAATTTTTTTAGTGCTTCTAAATTCAGTATTACACCCTTTAATTTACATAATCCAACTTTAACACCATTAGGCTTCTTTACTATAAAAGAATAAAATTTAGGACTAGACTAAGAGAAGGACATGTTCATACTGAAAATACCAATATGTTCACATTAAACATACCAATAAATTTTTTATTATTATCTTACGCTAAAATACATACCTATATTATTGTGATGACCTGCGGTAGTCAACCAATCTTTTTTTTTTTCTATCATTAATTATTTAATATTATGAGTTAAATTTGCCGCGATAATGACACCATATTTGCTCCATTACCGACGACAAATATTTGGGACCTTAGTTATAGCGTAAGAGCGCTTGTGAGGCCCCTAGTTACTACTAAGGGCGCTCATGTAGTTTTACGAGCAATCCTGATCCTAGCCGAGGATCTACAAGAATTCTCCTATTGCACCTTGCATCTATCTTTTCCATCACCGGAGTTCAACCGAGTTACATTGGCCTAGTAGCTCTCTTCTTATAAGTATAAATTATATCTTGTATCTTTTTATATACTTTGCACGTGTTCTCAACTGAAATATATTCATCAGTCTGAATCATTTTTAAATTAGTAAAATATCCGATCAATTCTATTTTATTTAATTAAATAAATTCACGCGTTTAATTTGATAATAATTTTATATAAAAACTAAATTTATTTTAACTCATTTTTGTCAATATTAATCTCAGTAAAGATATATACATGTGGTCAATGTAAAACGATTAAACGAAGGTAAAAGAGAATAAATACAAATTAATAATTCAAGTTTATAATAAAGTAATTTAACTTTTATATCGAACCTAGATAAAACAATCTTTGTAAAAGATATTTTTTGTAATTTAATCGATCATCAAGTTCAATTGAAATAAATAGTATGAATCAAATTATACGAAGTGCTAAACATTTTAAATTATTGTTAATAATTCTACGTACGTCAGAATTATTAATCCTACATCTATCCGTACTCATCCACTGAAGTTCAATCACGGACTACGTGCGCCTTGACAGTTCACACTAGATCCAGACCATCTAACGTAAGTAGAAATAATTATATATATATTATGTACGTACAAGGCCTGGCCGAACGTGATAGAATCCTTTTTTTTTCTTTATTTGTGACGTATTTCTTTATTATTCACAAGTCCAGTCAGTGTAAAAATAAGTAGTGAAAATAACCAGTGAGCAGTGTTAAAATTGAGTGTTTCATTATCATTTTTAAATTATAAAATTAAAGTCAAGTAAATTCCTCGTGGTTTGAACCGTTAATTTTATATATCCTTTCCGTCCGTATTTCCCGCGTGCTAAAATCCCTGTCAAAGACGCTGTATGGCTAGACTAAATAAAGGCACAAAAATAAAATATATATTCGGTTTAATAATAATTCGGGTTAATTAATTGCCAATATTTCAAGATTGGAAAGTGCGCGAAACCAATCTTTAAAAATAGATATAATCATAGGTCAGGGACCTCTTAAAGTTTTTCTCAATATAAATTATTAAATATACAAAAATAATAACAATAAAAATAATAATAATAAATTAGTGACGAACGCGTCCCCTGTTAAAAATTGAAAATTTTCAAAACTCCGTCGAAGCCTTATTCAGACCTTTGTCGTCGAACAACAAAATACAAATTTTTTTGTTTTAATTTTTCTTCTAATTAAAAAGCTTGCAGATGTATTTAATCAGTTTAAATATTTGAATACTATGTTCATTATATATTAAAGAATGAGGAATATCTATTGATACATTACTTTTTTTTTAATATTTTTATATTATACCAATTTTTTTTGTTAATATTTATTTGATTTATAAAAAAGTATTAGTTTTTTTTTTTTCGGTAAATGTTTGATTCAGTTATTCAATTATTTATAAATCTATATATTGTCGTTACAATTATTTAAACGATTATTAATTATAAATTTTCATTATTATGTTATTAATACATATAGAGGATGTATATTATTTAACACATGTTTAAGTTTTGTAAACAAAATTAATTTTTAATATTGAACAAAAAAAATTAAAAAATTCAACAATAAAAATAGAAAATTAATAACAAAATATATCTAATTTAAATAACCTTATAGATTGATACATATTTCGATGTCAAAATTAAATTAACAAAATGCTGATTGATTAGATTGAATTAAAAAGTAACAACAATAAAAAAATTTTATTATACAATAGTTTGTATTGAAAAAATAATCACCATGTGATGAATAATAATATTATTATAACGTCATAATTTTGTTTTATTTAAAAAAATTCTTTATCAGCAACAAATGTTATTTTATTATGAAAAAATGATTCTAAACAATCATCAATATATGATTTACTTGTTCCTCAATTTCTGTACACTTGTCTTGATCATAATTTGAATATTTCAAAATTCCAAAAATTTCGTTTGATTTAATTCTTTTTTCAGTAATTATATTATGTCTAAGATCATGGCCTTCAAGACAATTACCACAATAGTTTTTAGAGTAAAATCAAGCTTTTGAGAATCAATTGGATTATCATATTGTTACGAATATGAAGTTAGTATGAGAGTAATAAAGAAAGAAGATAGAATTAATAAATAACAAATGACGACCTTAGTAACGTAATTAAATTTATAGAAATACTAGCTGACCCGGCAAACGTTGTTTTGCCATACATATACATATATGCCAGCCACGAAATAATTGTATTTAACGAAAGTAGGGAATAGCGGGATAAAAGATTAAACGTGTAAAAGTCTCCAAATAATTAAACGATGAACATTTATTCTCTTAGCTACCAAATATTAAAATATATATATTATAAATTTTAAATATGGGGTGAAATAACTAAAATGCTAAGATCTTTTCCCTCGACTTCTCAGAATTATACTTTCAATTTTTTTTCTAGTTCATTGAGATAAAATGAGGATCCTGAATTTTTTTTTAGAAGTTAACACTCCTTCTTTGAGGGTGTTTCCAGCCCGTTTATTTCTAAATATGACCTACCCACTTACTTACCTTTTTTGTAAATAATTTTTTTTTCTAAAATACTTTTCTCATGACAATCAACATTATTATATTAAGGATATTCTTAAAATTATGAAGTTTTTAAAACTTAAAAATAAAAATCTACGCAAATTATCAAGACATTTTTTATTTCGATTTTTTGATTTTGGATATATATCGATGATAAAATTCCGAAAATTTTCAAAATTTTCACGAATTTGAATATTAAAAAAGTCGAGGCTCACTTTTTAATTAATAACATATTATTGGCTGTCATGACATGAATTTTTCAGAAAAGAAAAATTTTTTTAAGAAAAGAACAGTTTTGCAGTCAGTAAAATTCAGAAAAAAAGGGCTACACGTCAATAAAAATCACGACATAATAAATTCTACCGAAAATAATTTACGTCAATAATAATTCAGACAAAAATAATTCCGACAGTAATAATTATCAAAATACGTAACTTGAAAAAATATATAAGAGTGGGCCCCGACGGTAATCGAACCCGTGATCCTTGCATTCCGGGCAAGTGCCTTAACCTCTTGGCTACAGGGGCTCTTATATATTTTTCAAGTTACACGCCAACGTCCATCTGTTACCGTCAATTAGAAAAATATTATTTTAATTAATTAGTTATTTTGACAATTTATCTTGTCAGAATTATTTTGACCAGATTTATTTTGTTGCAAATTTATTTTGTCGCAATTTTTGAAGTCATGTAACCAAAAAAAGCGGTGGAAACACCCTCAAGCAATAGTTGGAAAATTCCAGAGAATATTTAGGATCCTCATTTTATCTCAGTGAATTCAAAAATGGATACAAAGTTTAATTCCAGTGAGGTTGCCTCCGAAAGATAGAAGAATACTATTATTTACGTTTAGAGGGCCTGTAAACTTCAATTCGTTGCGGAAAGGACGAAATTTTTTAAAAGTCAATATTGAATATATTGAAAGTCATGGTCAAAAAAAAAATTTTAATTTTTTATATCGTGTTCGTCTTGCCGAAGACTACAATTTAAAGATTTTTTAGTGACAAATGAACTTTCAAAAAATAGAAATGTAAGGTATTTTAACTTGTAGTCTTATCCTTGCGTATAAAAGTTGTCAACTTTGACATTTATTATCTCAAAAAAACAACATCAGAATTGGAAGTATAGATATTTATTTCATTCAAAAAATACCCAAA
Source organism: Lysiphlebus fabarum (assembly GCA_011426435.1). Lineage (NCBI taxonomy): Eukaryota > Metazoa > Arthropoda > Insecta > Hymenoptera > Braconidae > Lysiphlebus > Lysiphlebus fabarum. The sequence continues at coordinate 25,957 of WSYQ01001494.1, forward strand.
AAAAAAATTAAGTGACGATTCAATTATCCGGAAGCAACCTTAAGGGAGTATCTCCGTCGAATAGTCCATTTACCGATTTCCCAATATTTTGAGAGACAAATCTTGCAATTCCCCTGCATCTAATGATTCTAATTTTGTAATTATGTCCCATCTAGTTTTAGAGATAATAAGTTTTAAGCACGTAAACTTTTCGAACGATTTAACATAGCATGTATAAGAATTTTTATTTAATATTTTTTTTTCTTGTATATTTTTTATTCTAACAAAAAAACTGAGTTTACCGATTTGATAACAAATTAGTATGATAAAATTGATATTGTCTAGATAATTTTCGAAAAAAATTATATTTTTGTTGGTCTCATCGCAGTTCGGAGATATTGTTGATTAAAGTTTATGAAATTCATTAATATTTGACATAAACGTGAGGTCGAGTGTATCCGAGTGTCATTGATGCGTCGCATGCCGCTTTATACTTGTATATACAGATCACACACATGCAGATATATATTCCGTATTTTTATTGGTATACGACTTGGCCGTGGTTGGCTGAAATTTGTACATTATCAAGCAAAAATTTCGGGCTCCAACATAGACTTTTTGTTTTAATTCTTACAGTGCTGTGATCTAAACTTTTTTTTCTATTTGCGTGGAGATTCTCCCTTTATACAGTTTAATATATTTTTTTTTGGTCTTTTGGGCATATCATTTTTTTTTATTCAACGAAATGTGGGTGAAAATGGTCATAAATTTTTTTCTTTATGTGGGCTTTATTTGAATTATTATGACCAATTTCTCGGTCATATACTAATTTTTATATTGAAGAAATAGTGATATTTAATTTTAAATTTTCTGGCTCTGTTTAAATTACTTTGTAAATGAACGACAAAACTTAAGATGTAAATAATTTTGAATTAAAATTATTCTCAAATAGTATTTAAAAAAAAAGTAATAATAATTCATCATACAAATTCTTCCAAAACACAATTTTAAGAATTTGAAGTCGTTTTATTACGATATAAAATATCCCTACAAAACACTATAGGTTTGACGTAGCGCTTGACTTAACTTATTTCATTTTATCAACTTTTCAATTTGACAAAATTGAATAATTAATATTTACAAAGAAAAATAAATATTCACATCATTATTATACTGAAATATCTGCAGTAAATGTAAAAAAAATATACATGTATATATACAGTCAACATATGATTTGAGCGAATATGTATATTATATAAATATTTATACATATAAAAATACGCATGGAATCACAATAAACTATTATATAGATTCTATTGGAGTTTTTTTGGAGATTTTTGGCGTGAAGTTAATTTTCTTTGGGAGTTGATGGTTTAATTTATATTAATTAATCAAGATTTAGGGGCACAGACAGCCTGGATTTTGTTAATTTTCAACTTTTTCAAGTTATTTTTTTTTTAATTGATAGATAATTCTTTGAAGAATTAAAAAATTACAAAATGCAAAAAAATTTCATTGGGAGTTCTTCAATTAATGATTAAAAAATATTATTATTTTTTAATTACTGCTATGCGCTGATCAATCATTTCGATCGATTGCGCATTCTTATATTTCCTAACCCTAGCATGTATGTGTAGACGTGTATATGTGTAACAGCTTTATTTTTATAATTACTCTCAAATAAACGTATTTACCTATTATTTAAATTGAAAAAAGTATTCGAACCTATATTTTTTGTTATATAATTTAGTCTTTAAAATCAGGAAAAACAATTACATATTTGATTATAAACACATTTTTACACATCCATGCTAGGGTTTAGAAGTATAGGAATGCGCAATTGACCGAAATGATTGATCAGCGTATAGCAACAATTTAAAAATTATAATAATTTTTAATAATTAATTGAAGAACTCCCAATGAAATTTTTTTGCATTTTATAATTCTCCAAAGAATTATCTATCCATTTAAAAAAAAATAACTTGAAAAAGTTGAAAATCTAAAAAAATCCAGGCTGCCTGCGCCCCTAAATCTTAATTAGTTAATATTAATTAAACCATCAACTCCCAAAGAAAATTAACTTCACTCCAATATTCTCCAAAAAAATTCCAATAGAATCCATATAATAGTTTATTTTGATTCGATCAACCTTAGGCTTATTAGATGCAAATATTATATGTATATATTATTCATATAACTATTTGGATGAAAACTGCATTACTGACAATCGTATGTATTGATGAATAAAGTATAGATGGCGTATAATGGGATTTCCATTTTTTCCCTTAAGGGTGAACTACCCTTATAAATTAAAGGGTTGAAATATAGTTTACATTTGATTCGCAGTCATGAGGAAAATCCATGGAAAATTTCAAGGGAATCGGTCAAGCGGTCTCGGAGGAGTTTGGCGAGAAACACCGGGACACGAGATTTTTATATATTAGATGTTGGAGAAAAACAGTTGAGATTGAGTATTGAAAGAATAAAGAGCTATTAAATAAAAGAGTTATAATTTAATTAGTTATGTAACCACAAAATGTAACATTGGTGTCAGAAGAAAAATTTTTTTTTTAATAAAATAGAAAGAAAATATCAAATAATAAATAAAAAAAAAAAAATAAAATAATAATAAAAATAAAATTATTATATAAATTATTTAAGATTTGAATAAATTCTATTTTTTTTCAAATAACGAAATAACGCACACAAAAAAAAAAAAAAAAAAAAAAAGAAAAATACAAAATAAAATGGAGAAAAATTTACAAGAATTTAACAATAAAATAAACGAATTTAGAGATTCAATCAGAAGAGAATTAGAAGAAACAAGAAGAATAATGAGAGAAGAAATAATACAATTATTCAATCCAAATTATTAATCCAAATAACGTAAATAATAATATTAATAATAATAATAATAATAATAATCAACAACGAATTAGAATACAAAACGGTTCTCTGTCAATAAATTCAAATTCTACAAGAAGTTTAAAACCAACAATAAAATCAGATCAATATTTTACAAAAGAAAAACCTATAATTAAAAATTTCCAATCATTACCGATTATTAATTTAGAACCTTCAACTTCACAATATATTCCAAAAAAAAATAAAAACAATTACTCAATAAAAAATCAAGATTCAATCAATAATTTTCCACGAAACATTACACTCATTAAATTGAATGAATATGATGGATCTATATCATGGAATAGACATAAAATTCATTTTAATATAGTAGCAGAAAATGAAAAAATAGCACAATTAACTTCATCATTACGTGTCAAAGCACAAGCAATATTAGAAAATTTATCAAATGAAGAATTAAAAAATTTTGATAAAATATCAGAATTATTAGATAAAAAATTTAATGAAAAACAATATGCAAGAATGTATTATAATCAATTATTAGGATTAAAACAAAAATATGACCAGAACTACTTGAATTTCGCAGAAGAAATTGAAAAATTAACTAATTTAGCACATTATAATTTACCAAGTGAAGCACGTGATCGTATAGCATGTCTCCAATTTATCAATGGAGTACACAATTCACGAATCGAATTTACTTTACGATCAGAAAGAATGGAATCTTTATACGAAGCAGTTAAAAGAGCAAGTGAATTATTATCTGTTACAAATTTGGTTTATAAAAATAAAAAAGAAAAAGATATGAGAAATACAAAATTTTATTCAAGATTTAAACCTTACGATTACCATTATAAAAATAAATACGAAAGAAATATGGATAATAATAACATCGAAAAAAATAATAATAACTATGAAAAAATAAAATAAATGGAGAAAAAATAAGTAAAAATAAAACTGAAATTATTTGTTTTAAGTGCAAAAATATAGGACACTATGCAAATAGTTGTGATAAAAATAAAAATATTAAAAATCTTAATATAAAAATCAATAACATTATAAATCTCGATATTATAACAGCAGATATTAAAGATGATGCAATTCTAGGAATAGATTTTCTAAAAAAAAATAAATTCTTTACAATGATTCAAGAATTAATTTCAAAAAAATTTAATATTAATAATGAAATTAAAATAATATCTATTAACCAAATAAAAGTAGAAAAAATTATAATACCAGAAATTTTAATAGATCAAGTAAAAAATTCTTCAAAATTATTAACAAATGATCAAATTATAGAATGTAAAAATTTTTTTAGTAAATTTCAAGATTGCTTTAAATGGAATGGATTAGGTTGTAATCAAAAAATTAATCATAAAATAAATGTAACAAATTCAAAACCGATCAAACAAAATCCACGACGTATTCCTTTTCATTATAGAGAATTAGCTTATGATAAATTACAAGAAATGATAGAAAATGATATTATAGAACCAAGCCACAGTGCTTGGGCTTCACCAGTTGTATTAGTAAAAAAAAAAGATGGTGACATAAGATTTTGTCAAGATGATCGTCAATTAAATGATGTTACAATCAAAGACTCAATTCCAGTACCAAATATTGAAGATTTACTTAATCTGACAAGAGATTCATGTTGGTTTTCTACAATTGACCTCAAAAGTGGATATTGGCAAATTCCTCTAGAACCAGAAGATAAAGAAAAAACAGCATTTGCAATCGGTAATGAACTATGGCAATATAAAGTACTTCCTTTTGGTCTATGCGATGCTTCTGCAAATTTTATGAGAATGATGTATTGAGTTCTAGAAAGATTATTAGAAAAAGCATGTCTAGTATATTTAGATGATATCGTTATTTTAGAAAAAACTTTCAATGAAAAATTTATATTTGGTTTTTTCAAGATTAGTTGAAGCAAACCTTAATAGTTAGGGAGCCCATCCTGCTTTTACTTAACTCATCGCATCACGAGCTGAAATAGGTTAATAGATTAAGGCCAGAAGCTATACCATTACCAAATTTTAAAGCTACAACAATAGCAGAAGCATTAATTATAAATGTTATTTCAAGATTTGGAATTCCATTAGAACTCCATTCAAACCAGGGAAGAAATTTTGAATCTGAAGTTTTTAAGGAAACTATGAAATTATTAAATATTCATAAAACTAGAACGACTCCTCTTCATCCTGAATCTAATGGCATGGTAGAAAGATTGAATAGAACTTTAAAAGAATACTTAGCAAAATATGATGCACACCATCAAAAAGATTGGGATAAATGGGTACCATTATTTCTATTGGCTTATAGATCAGCAAAACATGAAACTACACAGTATACACCAGCAAAATTAATGCTAGGTAGAGAACTGAGTATACCGTTGGATTTAATACGAGGACAACCTCCTCAAGAAAATGAATTGAATTCAATTCCTGAATTTGTAGAAGAATTAAAAGAAGAAATATTAAATGTTCATGAGAATGTTAGGAAAATATTAAAATTAAAAAATGATAAATTAAAATCAAAATTCGATTTAAAATGTCAGATGGTCTCATTTAGTCCAGGTGAGAAAGTATGGTTCTATATCCCCCATTGGTAAATGTGAAAAATTTCAATCAAATTGGGATGGACCTTATTTGATTAAAAATAAAATTAATGAAGTAGTTTATCGAATAAAAATAAATTCAACATTGAAAAAATTGAAAATAGACATTGTTTATAACTTGAATATTTAATAAAGAAATGTACGTAAAAGTATCTTATTAGGCTTAAAAAATTCTTCATAAAAATTACGAGAACCAAGGATACCATTGGAAACTGACAAATAAAATCTTTATAGTTATTTTTTAATTAAATTGTATTCAATAACACTCATTGTTATAAACAATAGCTGATAACTCATTAACGCATTGTTGAATCGATTTTTGACAAGAGCGAGTGGCTCTCGGTATTAACGTAATAAACAATTTAAGACCAAAAAGATAAATGTCGGTCGATTTTTAAAAGAGTTATGCGATTTATAAAAATCCGCATATTTTGTTATTTCGCTAATTAACAAATTTCTAATAATAGAAAAAAATATTTAAAGTGTTATAAAGATAGGTTTTTTCACTCTCTATATCCTGTCAAAAGTTAGCAGTAATGATTTGTTTTTAGTTTTCTTAATATTTGCTGTTTAAGATTTTCCTTTTATCTATTTTTAATAACAATAAGTTCATTATCAATTAAATTTTTTTTTCTTATTTTTGGTTGTAGAATTTTCCAATACCTTTCATTTGACTCTAATACGAGCTTTCTATCTTAATTATTAAAGAAGCTGTGACAATTATTAAAAAAAACGCAGTGAATTCAATACATAATGAACTTATATGTACTTATATAAACTTATATACTTATTGGCTCCGCCTACGTAATAAACTTCTTTTGAACCGAACTCAGAACTAGCTAACTGCAAATCACTAACCGCCATCCAACTGAGAACACTGAGAAAAAAAATTGCTGTTTTTAAACGAAATTTTTCTTTAGTTTAGCAAATTGTTTCTTGGAACTTTTTTGTCTTAAGTTGAGAAAAATAATGATTAATTTGAGAAAAAATGTCTCAAATTGAAAAAATATTTTTTTTCAATTCGAGACAAATTATTTTTTTTTCGAAAAAATATAGAATTAATTTGAGAAAATTTGTGATTAACTTAAAACAATTTTGTCTTTTGGTTTAAGAAAAAATTTGCTTAAATAAAATGACATGTACCTCAATTTGAAAGACAAGTCATTTAATTTAAAAGGACAAGCGTTCAATTTAAGAAAACATTTGCTAAAATGAAATCATACACACCTCAATTCAAAACAATATTGATTTTTTTTATGTAAAATATTTGTCAATTGAAATAACTTTAGAATCAAGCCAAAGCAACAAGCGATTAATTCGAGAAAGAATTTGCTAAAATGAAATCACATGTACCTCAATTTAAAATACACGTCATTCAATTTAAAGGGATAAGCGTTCAATTTAAGAAAACATTTGCTAAAATAAAATCAAAACTTTCTCTATTTATATACTTATTCACTCAACTTAAATATTTTTTTTTCTCAACTTGAATTAATAAATAATTAAAAGTTGAAATAATACATTTTTTAAATAAACAAAAAAAAAATTATTTTTTTTTTTAACATGTTTTTTTTATTTTTTTATTGACAACTTCATATACACTTTATTTGTTATTACCTATAATTTTTTTTTTGTAAATAATAGTTGTCTCGAGCGAGATTCGAACCCCCATCTACCTAAAACCTATCTAACCCTATATTTCAAACGCCAGTGTGTTATCCCCTAAGCTATCGCACGTTAACGTAACATCAGGGAATATTATTGTCTTTATTAAGAATGACTTTTAATCAATAGAAATTTTGTTTTTTTTTTTTTTATTAATCAACTTATTAACTATATAAATCAAAATATAAATCCATATATTTATGATTAGACGAGAAAAAAAAAAATTTTTTTTATTATAAAAATAAATTTTTCACGTGAATATTATCGATTTTTTTTTTTTTTTTTTTTTTAATCTAAATTTTATAACTAATTAAAAAAAATAGTTCAATTAAATATCAGTCAATTATCTAATCACATAATTTATTCTTTAAATACATAATATAAATATATATTTTATTAAAATAAATTACATAACCAAGTAAATTTTATTATAAGTACAAAAAAAAAAAAATAAGCATTTAGTTATATTTTTTATTTATATTTTTATTATTTTCATCATCATGTGTATATCAATTTCTTGGTTTAATTATTAACATGATGCAAAAAGAAAATAATAAATACAAAATTCATACATATTTAGTGAAACAAAAAGAAACAAAAATATTTATTCTAAAAACAAATTCTTCACGTGAAAAATTTATTTTTATAATAAAAAAAATTTTTTTTTTTCTCGTCTAATCATAAATATATGGATTTATATTTTGATTTATATAGTTAATAAGTTGATTAATAAAAAAAAAAAAAACAAAATTTCTATTGATTAAAAGTCATTCTTAATAAAGACAATAATATTCCCTGATGTTACGTTAACGTGCGATAGCTTAGGGGATAACACACTGGCGTTTGAAATATAGGGTTAGATAGGTTTTAGGTAGATGGGGGTTCGAATCTCGCTCGAGACAACTATTATTTACAAAAAAAAAAATTATAGGTAATAACAAATAAAGTGTATATGAAGTTGTCAATAAAAAAATAAAAAAAACATGTTAAAAAAAAAAATAATTTTTTTTTTGTTTATTTAAAAAATGTATTATTTCAACTTTTAATTATTTATTAATTCAAGTTGAGAAAAAAAAATATTTAAGTTGAGTGAATAAGTATATAAATAGAGAAAGTTTTGATTTTATTTTAGCAAATGTTTTCTTAAATTGAACGCTTATCCCTTTAAATTGAATGACGTGTATTTTAAATTGAGGTACATGTGATTTCATTTTAGCAAATTCTTTCTCGAATTAATCGCTTGTTGCTTTGGCTTGATTCTAAAGTTATTTCAATTGACAAATATTTTACATAAAAAAAATCAATATTGTTTTGAATTGAGGTGTGTATGATTTCATTTTAGCAAATGTTTTCTTAAATTGAACGCTTGTCCTTTTAAATTAAATGACTTGTCTTTCAAATTGAGGTACATGTCATTTTATTTAAGCAAATTTTTTCTTAAACCAAAAGACAAAATTGTTTTAAGTTAATCACAAATTTTCTCAAATTAATTCTATATTTTTTCGAAAAAAAAATAATTTGTCTCGAATTGAAAAAAAATATTTTTTCAATTTGAGACATTTTTTCTCAAATTAATCATTATTTTTCTCAACTTAAGACAAAAAAGTTCCAAGAAACAATTTGCTAAACTGTAGCAATTTTTTTTCTCAGTGAACTAACAGTTTATTTATGGTGAACTCATGGTTGATTTGCAGTTCGTTATCGGTTAGTCATCCAATATGTATCAGAATAAATGAATCGTAATTAAATATATGTTTAAAGATAACCCGAGTAGAAATTTGTTAGTGGTAGCCTGAACCCGGATCCGGATCGGATCAGGATAACGTAGAGCAGTCCCTATTCAAGTATCACTATGACATTCTGATCCGGATAGCATCAGGTAACCACTATCAAATCCTTAATAGGGATACTTGATCGAATCCTGACCAGAGCTTGATCGAGTACGAAACACTGGACTTTATTTTTTTTTTTTTTTACATTATTCTTAATCCGGATAGCGTTAGGTAACCACTATCAAATTTTTAATAGGGATATTTGATCAAATCCTGACCAGGGCTTGATCAAGTAAAAAATACTGGACTTTATTTATTTTTTTTTTTACATTTTTCTTGATCCGGATAGCATCAGGTAACCACTATCAAATCCTTAATAGGGATATTTGATCAAATCCTAACCAAGACTTGATCCAGGTATTCTATTCAGGATTTGATAGTGTTTACTTGATGTTATCCGGATCACAAAAAATATATAAAAAAAAAAATAAAGTGTAGTATTTTTTACTCGATCAAGCCTTGGTCAGGATTTGATCAAGTATCCCTATTAAGGATTTGATAGTGTTTACTTGATGTCATCTGGATCAAGAAAAATGTTAAATAAAAAAAAACAAAGTCCATTATTTTTTACTTGATCAAGCCTTGGTCAGGATTTGATCAAGTATCCCTATTAAAGATTTGATAGTGGTTACCTAACGCTATCCGGATCACAAGAATATTTAAAAAAAAAATAAAGTCCAGTATTTTTTACTTGATCAAGCCCTGGTCAGGATTTGATCAGGTATCCCTATTCAGGATTTGATAGTGTTTACTGTTAAATGTTAAATAAAAAAAATGATTTATTTTATAAAATATTTCATGAATTCTACCGAATTTTAATTCATAGAATCTATTTATTTTTATTTATACTCTTACATTGACATTGATTTGATTGATATAATTATTGTACTAATCTAATATTCTATCAAAATATTATTCTTATCAACTGATATTATTAAATAATGTCACAGAAAAGTGAAAAATATATTTAAAATAATATGAAAAAAAAATAGTAAAAAAGAAACGAAACTACAAAATTCTCTAAAATAATTTTTTTTTTGATAAAGTTGGCTTTGGTTTGATAAAAAGTATCATACTAAAATATTTTTTTATGATAAAAGTTTTAAAACGTTCAAAAAATGCCTTAAATACTAATTATATTCATAATGTTGTTGATACACTTAAATATTACTTCGTTAATTCAATAAAGCCAGTGACACCTGGAATAGTAATTCATTCAGTATTTCGTTTCCGAACTATGAAGTCGAGTAATTGCTGGAAAATGGTTTAAAACTTTTTGATGACTTTATTTAATAAAATTGATTTTAGATAAAAATTTTCGAAAATTGAATATATTATGATCATAAAAGTGTTGAATAAATTAATATTTCAAATAAATCATAAAATTTAAACTTATTTCTAAATGCAAAATAATAAACAATTTAGAACTTAAAAACACTATATCCTTGAATAAATTTGAAATGAAATTGGAAATGAGTCCTCGAACTTTTATCAAAATTATTTTGAAAATGAAAAGGCGACGTAAATCCTTGGACATACGCCCTTTATTTATTAGAAACAATTATTGCGATTCATTTTGATACATATTGGATGACTAACCGATAGCAAACTGCAAATCAACCATGCAATTAACCATAAATAAACTGTTGGTCCTCAGTTGGATCGTGGTTAGTGATTTTGACCTAAAATATCGGAGTTTCAGGAAGGTTAATTAACTGTTACTTAGCAGTTAGTTCTGAGTTGGGTTTAAAAAAAGTTCATTGAAGGTTGGTTTCGCGCACATTCCAATTTTTATATGTCTGTTAAATAACCTTTTATGTAGGGTTGGGTCGTATCATTAGGGTAACCTTAGGAGATTTACTACCTGTCATTAATTTATTGTTTTCATTTTTTATAACCTGAAAATCGAATCAGTATCAACATATAACATTTGTTTACTTCTCCATGAATATAATTATTCTCTAGCATGAGCCGTTGCAAAAGCTGCTAGTACAACATTAGTAGTTTTAGTTAAAGAGGTATTTCTATTATTCAACAACAGCACAACCTTGTTCTTTAAAATATTCAGTTATATTTTGCGTACGCTCATAGCGTTCTTCTAAAATAGTGTCATCTTTTGGTATAACATTTCTACTGAAAATGAAACATTTCATACAACCCTGCCACAAACAACGACCATATTGAAAAATTATTTAACGTTTTTTATTAAAACCATCTACTCTGATTTGTTTTAACCCAATTCTCACTTTATGAAAATAACCGGCATGTTAAATATCTGATGCTGTTGAATATGCTAACAATTCTAACCATTGACAAGCTTCTTCTGACTGATTATCAGCTAACCTATAACCATTTTTCGTTAGTTATTTTTAAAGTTAAATAAATGAATTTTAAACATGCCATACAATAATATCTAAAGTACAATAATGTTTCATTCCTTTTTTGAAATGAAATCATTTTCCGGACTCAACTCATTTTCCGTACCATCGAAAGTAAAGTAATGAAAAGGTGGTAAATTTGTAAAAGAATCAGTACTCATATTTTCTAATCGATAGTTCGAAATAATTTTATGAGTATTATTTCTTAATGAAGATACAACACGTGAATACATTTGATGAAAGGCCAACTATATAAACTCTGAAATCAACCGGTTTTGAAGTACGTTTTTTATTTTGAATTTCGTCAAGTGACTCATTACAATTTTCACTACCGCCAACTTGAAAATCGTCTTAACTTGACCTAAGAAAACCTGGGCTCACGACTCCCCACAGTGCCACGGTTTGATTCGCGGTTGATAACCGCGGAAGTCTTTAATTTGCGGTCTTTCCCAAGGTGTTATTCGCGGATCAGCAGGGGGTCGCGCGTTGTGATCCAAGGGAGTGGGGTTTATTTGTGGTCTTACTCGAGGTGTGATCCGCAGGTTCACGAGGGAAGAGAGAGGGGGAGATGTCATGAATATATTATTATTATTATTCTGCCGCCGTCTTCAATTATAGATTTTCGCCATTTTAAATTTGGAATGCCGCAATTTTTTATTTTCAAATACTTACGCTGCCATCTTTACTTTTTAAATGTCACTACTACTTTATTTTTTTTACTTTAAAAAAAAAAATTTTACCTTGATTGAGATTTGAACCTCGGTCTTCACCGTGGAAGTTCAATGTGCTACCTACTCAACCATCGAAGCCTAGGCTTACTTTGTCAACATATTTGATCATTATATCTTCAATTATTAATTTTCGTAGTTTAATAAAAAAGAAAAAAAAATTTGTTTCAATGATGTTATGAACTAAGGATTATAACGTTATTATTCAAGAACCTTTTTAAGTTATACCATTGAAACAAATTTTGAAAATGATATATAAATTCTTCTATTTATTGTTGATATTTTTGCTTAAAAATTTAATACTGATGGTATGTTAATTGAAATCATTTGATATTAAAGTCCAAATTTTTCAAACCATTGCGCTAGTAGTTCTTCAGAAAGTGGGGATGATTAAATTTAAGTGAGTGCATCATCAAAATTTTGAGTTAATTTCACACGAGTTTAGTGAAAAAACATAAAAAAGTTTTTAAAAAATGTCAGCATTTATTAATTTTCAAGGGTTTCAAGAAAAGCAAGATTTATTCTTATTAAAAGAATGAGCCATTAAACCATTAAGTTCAAAAATGAAACTAAGAGCAGTAATATTCAAACCACCATGTGATAGTGCATCATTATAAAAAATATCAAGAAACAGTATCTAATTGTAAAGTATATCATCATGGAATATCATGGGAAAATGAAACAGAAGAATTCGTCAATCTTTTTAATATCGTTAGTGAAAAAATTCTTAGAAAATTTAATTATTTTTTTGTCAAAGGAGAAGATAAAAAAAAAGTGTGTATGTGTTATTCTAGTTATAGTACCAGTATGCGTGGGGGGAGTAAAACTTTTTTCGTTATTCGACCTTTTACAGAAAAAAGATGAGATTAAATAAAGAAAAGATAAGATTCATTGATAGAATTATAAAACCGATTGGAAAATATAACTATTATATGATTTTTAATAATCATAATAACATCAATATTAATATCAATAATTTGAATAATAATATAAATAATAACATTAATAATGTGAATAGAAATATTAATTATAATATTAGTAAATAATCAACAGAAATTTGAAAATGATTTAAAAATATAAATATTATATGATTTTCAACAATATTAATAACGATCATATTAATATTAATAATATCATCAATAATAATATTAATACTAGAAATAATACGAATAAAAATATAAATATTAGTAATTATATCAATAGAAATAAGAAAATGATTGAAAAATATAAATATTAGATGAATTTGAATATTTATAATAACATCAATAATAACATTAATAATATAAATAGAATTATTAATAATAATTATACTAGTAATAATATAAAGGGAAATATAAATATTGGTATGTCCGATATTACCCGGTTTTTCAATTAATTAAAAGTGTTATTTGAACCTAATCGGTTAAGCTTACTAGGTCAGGTCCTCTTGACTTCGGACAGGATTCGGATATGTGTTATAATAAATTTGAATAGTCAGTTTAACAATAACAATTTGTAATTTTTACGTGTAGAAATAATTATAACAATTATTTTTAATGACACTGGTTATGATCTTATACCGTACTACCAACTTAACAAAATTAGAAATCTGGTTTTTCAGCCAAAAGCGCAAAACTGTTAATTTAATTATTCAATAAAAAAAAAAATATAGCACTAAAAAAATCTGATTTTTTTTTTTAAAAAAAGCTAGACATCGATTTATGGGATCATTACAAAGCCTCATATTTTTTAATTGAATCCATCATATTGTAATTAAATTTCTAAAAATTGGAGACGGAAGGGGGCAAAATATTTGATGTATAATAAGGCACGGTAGTTACTCTTACACACACATATATATTTCTTTTCTCATACTTGACTCGAGGCACTACCGTGCCTCTTGATTAATAATATGACTAGAATAACAATATAAAATTGAAAAATAGTGCCTTTTATTTATATAAATCATTCAAAGATAATTATAATTTTATAAATAATATAACAACGACAGTACACAAGCAAACAGTCTATCATATAGATGCAACATGGAAATACGCTTGGACGCGGGAAAGGGAACGCTGGTCAACGCGGCTGGTGCGTCCCCTCTACTTTTTGTACATCACTCTCAAACATGACGGCTTAACATGACATGACGACAGTCTACCATGACGACGCTCAAGTGTTACATGTATTTTTTTTACCCCCTAGCGAACGAAAAGAAGTTTTATTTCAAAAAGTGGTTTGCTCTTATACTTTCTAACAGTCTACCAACAGTTTTCAACTTAGAAGATTTGGGATGTCCTGATATAAAAATACTTGAATCTGATCATCCAGCTATAAAACATAAATCAATACGTTTACATAATGCATGTTACAAATGTTCAGTTCAAAATGCACAAAGATACAAATCACGGTATAGCAAGACTTTTTTAATGAGAGCCAGTTTATATGAGTCTATAGCGCATTTTTTAGAGGTAGCTAAGGAAAAGGATTGTTTGAAATGTAAAGAAATGAATAATGAACAGTTTTGTTAATTTAAGATAAATAAATAAATAAATAAATGAATAAATAAATAAATAAATAAATAAATCAATAAATAAATAAATAAATAAATAAATAAATAAATAAATAAATAAATAAATAAATAAATAAATAAATAAATAAATAAATAAATAAATAAATAAATAAATAAATAAATAAATAAATAAATAAATAAATAAATAAACAAACAGATAAATAAATAAATAAATAAATAAATACATTTAAAGTTATAAAAATACTTTCGTGAAATTCATAGTGAATAAGTTGGATCTATAGATATTCTTATAAATTCTATATTTTAAGAGAAGATAAAACATGATGTAACAGGATAAAACTTGTTTAAACTTTAAAAATCAATCAATCAATCAATCCCCTATTCTGAGAACAACTTTCTATTAATCAGGTGATTTTTCGTTAAGGAAAATACAATAGAAATTAATCTCTTTTTGAAACAAGTGTCGACTTGAATGGATTATTTTTTACGAAAGAATATTTATTGAAACAGTAAGGATCAAATTTTCAGAATTAAAAAATATTAAATTCCACCATAGGGTTTTATCCCTTCCATAATACGTATAATTTACCAATCACAGCGTGCTGATTTATTCTGTTTAGTGCTACTCAACTAATGAAAAAACAGTTGATCTTACTTTATTCATTACATAAGTAAGGTCACATACACTGAGAGAAAAAATTGCTAAAATATAGCAAAATTTTGCTTGAAAGTTTTAGGCTTTAAAAAAAAAAAAAAAAGTATTAATTTGAGCAAAATATTTTTTAATTAAAGCAAATTAATTAACAGTTTTTTCTTTATTTAAGAGAAAAGAGAATTAATTTAAGCAAAACTTTGCCAAAGAGAAAGCACGCGTATCCCTTAAATTAAGCGAATAAGCGATCTAGTTGAGAAAAAAGTTGCTAAAATTGAGCGACATTTCATTCAATTTAATGGGTAAATCGTTTAATTTAAGGAAATTATCGATTAAATTAATAAAAATTGTTTTTATTCAAAAGATAAATAAATGGATTTAAAGCAAAAAGCGATCAAGTTGAGAAAAAAATTGCTCAAATTAAGCGACATTTCATTTAAATTAATGAGTAAGTCGTTTAATTTAAGGAAGTTATAGATTAAATTAATGAAAAATCGTTTTAAAAGAAATAAAATTTTATTTCTTTTAATAAAAAATATAATTTTATTTTTTCTTTTTTTTCTTATTTTTCAGGATTTATCAAATTTTACACTTGAAGATTGATTGTAGATTTTTTTTTTTTTTTTTTTTTTTTTTTTGCTACCCTAACCGAGCCTCGAACCCCTGCCTGATCTAAACCTATCTAAACCTATACTTTTAAAAGCCAGTGCGTTACCCCCTGAACCATCGCGCGTTAACATATTCGAAACAAAATTATGAAGCACTTGTATCAAAAGTTTCGTCACGATAAGCTGGTTGGTTTTAATTCCGTTACATGTAATTGTTTAAATTTTTATTAATAGAATTCAGTGCAAAGTTATTTTAAGATTTGATTTTAATGGTATTTCTTAGAAAATCTGAAAGTAATGATTCACGAATAAACACACAGCACTATAAAATGATTATTCAATTTATCAGAGAGTTAAAAGTAAATATAAATTAATAATTTTTGAGATTAATAAGTTAAATATTATTTAATATTTATATTAATATTAATAAGTTAAACTATTTTGAGATAATATTTTATCATCATCTCAATAAAATTATATTTTTTTTTTTTTATTTTTATTTCTTTTAAAACGATTTTTTATTAATTTAATCTATAACTTCCTTAAATTAAACGACTTACCCATTAATTTAAATGAAATGTCGCTTAATTTGAGCAACTTTTTTCTCAACTTGATCGCTTTTTGCTTTAAATCAATTCATTTATCTTTTGAATAAAAACAATTTTTTATTAATTTAATCGATAACTTCCTTAAATTAAACTTTTTTCTCAACTAGATCGCTTATTCGCTTAATTTAAGGGATACGCGTGCTTTCTTTTTAGCAAAGTTTCGCTTAAATTAATTTTCTTTTCTCTCAAATAAAGAAAAAACTGTCTTAAATTAAAGCAAATAATTTGCTTTAATTAAAAAATATTTTGCTCAAATTAATACATTTTTTTTTTAAATTAAAGCCTAAAACATTCAAGCAAAATTTTGCTATTTTTAAGCAACTTTTCTCTTAAATGCAGACATTTTTTTTCTCAGTATAACCAGTTTCTGAACAGTTTAGGCTAAATTTTTTTTCAAGTGCTTTTCACATTTATAAAAAATGAAAAAAGTTTATGTTTTAAATTTTTTTCTAATAAAACAAGGTTTAAATTTAATGAAAAAAATTTAAAATATATAAAAAGTATAATAGTTAATTTATAATGATTTATTTAATGAACCCCTCTCAAAAGCCCAGTTTCTGAACGGCAAATAGTGTCATGTCATAGTTTGTGAACGGAAAATGAACCAATTTCTGAACGAAAAAAAAATACAATTTTGGTGATAGGAAAAAACACATCAGAAGTAGTTATAATAGTTGCTAATGATAGATTTATTTGTTTTAATATAAAGCTTGATATTTTAAGTATTAATTAACTTTTTTTTTTAATAAAAAAATTTTATTATAATTATTTAAATAAAATAACAGCGATAACACTTATGAAAATCATTCTTTTATTTTTTTTAAAGCAACTTGTAATGATTCATCTGTGTATTTATTTGTTTTTTTTTATTATTATTACTTGTTTTTTTATTCATTTTTTAACTGAAACAGTCGAGAAAAATTAATTGTGTTTAATTAAAAAAGTCGAATAACACATATTTTGAGGTTAAACATGGGTTTAAATAGGAGTTCAACAACTAAGCTAGCTACTTATTTACTATACCAGTTATTGAATTCACGATAATTATTTATTAACTTTATTTGAAAAAAAACTATGTATTTAAAAAGTAAAGATTATTCAATTCTGAATCGATTACAATAAAAATATATATTATTATATTCTTACTAAATATATATATATTTTTGACAAGCAACAGACAACTCTAGACGTTCAACACTACCACACAACCGAAAAATGGCGTTATTTATAAAATACGAGTTTCTTGATATTTTTTATTTTTTTTGAGATATTTATAAACTACATTAATTATATACACCGTGTTCATTAGTTCAATGAAAAGTTTTTCTTTCATATAAAATTTTTTTTTTTTATGATAGAGTAAACGATAATTAGTAATTCTAACAAATAGACATTATCGTTCAGAAACTGGGCGGCGTTCAACAACTGGGTATGTGACCTTATATAAAAACCTGATGTTTCAATAAATAAAGTTAACGATGGGGTCAATTAGAAATCTTCTCTTGGCACACACTGTTTTTTTCAACAATTCAAAAACAACAATTTTAAGTGTTGGAATCGGATCAAGACATGAAATATATATTTAAATTTGTGATAGTATTTCAAATAAAGAAGTTTTACTTCCATCAGCATAGTTTCAAGATTTTTATAACGAAATTAAATTCATATCATCTTGGGTTTCGGAAACTGGAAAAACAATTGAATTAGTAGAAAAATATTCGCTGATTGAATTTATACATTTTGAAATAAGCTTAAGTCTGTCGTTTTCAAGCAAAAAGATGGTGAATTTGTATAACTGGAAGCGTTAAAAAAAGAATTGGTAAATAAATTACCTTGGACCGAATACTGTATTGAGTGTCTAAATATGTTAAAAATCGATTTACCCGTTAATTTTATTATGTGTTACCTATTTAAATCTATAATGGAGGAAAAGGATATTCCTTTACCATCAAATGACTCATTAAAGCAACTGTATTTGGAAAAACTAGGCAGCATTGTTTGGTCTGTTGAAAAAAAAATTTTCAATGGCAAACACGCTTAATTTTTGATCTTATTCTTTTTGAAGTATCACTAAATCAGTTTGATGACTTATATCATGAAATAAAATATTATGTTGAAAGAAAAAACGTTGGTAACATATTTATATATACGACTGAATTATTATTACAACTGGTTTTTTTTACTAAAGGCTATAGTTATATTATTCAATTTTTAAGTTTAATATAGTAAATAAGTTGAACTTATGTGAATTTTCATAAATATTTTAAGAGAAAATAGAACATGATGAAACAGGTTAAAACTTATTTAAACTTTGGAAAATGTAATCAATCAATCACTTATTCTGAGAAAAACTTTCTCTTAATCAGGTGATTTTTCGTTAAGGAAAATACAATAGAAATTAATCTTTTTTTTAAACAATTTTCGACTTGAATGGATTATTTTTTTACGAAAGTATATTTTCTTAAACAGTAGGAAGCAAATTTTTAGAATAAGAAAATATTGGATTTCTAACCATAAAGTTCTATCCCTTCCATAATATATAATTCACCAATCACAAAGTTCTCCCGTCCTCTTTTTCGCTACTCAACCAATGGAAAATCAGTGAGTAGGAGTAGCATAATAGAGGGGAAGAATATTTTAGTATAAAGACCGATCTTTCCAAGTCTATCATCAGAATAAAAAAAAAAGTTTTCAAGACTTTAGTTTCACTTCCTCAGCAGTGAAACTAAAATTCAACCAACGAATCAAGTAAGTTTTATACAGTTTTTTTAAAAAAAACTCTTAATATTATATTAGTTAATATTTGAACATTATTGCATTTGTTTTTCTCAGAAAAATGGGTTGTCTCGAAGCAAAATTACTTTCCAAAAATACACAACGTAGATCATTGACTGATTTGCAAAATAATACAGTTTACCATATAACAGAAGTTAGAAAATTCATTGGATCGAAGTTTAGTGCAGCACTAACAGCTGGAATTGATAGACAATATTATGTATATTTACCAAAAAATATGCTGAACATTTCAACAGCGATGGACAAGAACATGAAGAGTTGGATGAAGCAGCGGAAAAAAGAGTTTTAACTATTGTTGTACTGGTGAAAAAAATAGAAAAGAAATAACATTAGAAGACACTGTGATAAATTAAAATGATATTAATATTATGGGAGAAGAAATTAAACATTAAAAATAATTGATAATAAGAAAAATTTCTATCTGTATATATAAATGGCGGATAAAAAAAAAAATAATGTGTGTGTGTTACCAGTACGCGCGGGGGAAGAAAACTTGCGTTATTCGACCTTTTACAGAAATAAGATCAGATTAGATAAAGATAAGATAAGATTAGATTTTTAATATAAATAATAACATCAATATTAATATTGATTATATAAATAAAATAATATTAATAACAGAAATATATAACAAGTATCAAATATAATTAACTTGTCACAAAATAATAATGAAAACATAAATATTGAAATAGTATAAATTATATAAATAATTATAGAAATATTAATAATAATATTAGTTGATATATCAAAAGAAATATGAAAATGATCGGAAAATATAAATATAAGATAGATTTTAATATGAATAATAACATTAATATGAATATTATTATAATATGGATATTAATGCAAATAATTATATTAATAATATCAAAAATATAAAAATAATTATTGATAATAATATTAGTAATAATATGAATAGAAATGTAAATATGATTGAAAAATATGAATTTATTTAAGTTTTAATATTAATGATAACCTCAATATTAATAACAATAATATTATTAATAACATTAATAATAGGTAAAGAGATATTAATGATAATATTAGTAATTTTATCAACAAAAATATAAATATTATATGATTTTCAATATTTATAATAACATCAATATTAATATTAATAATAGAAATAATACAAACAGAAATATTAATGATAGTATTAGTAATTATATCAATGGAAATATTCGTATAACGACAAGGCTATTGACACAACTAAAAACGAAAACACGAAAACGGAATAAATCCCTAGATATGCGCTATCAACTTACGCGCTATAGTGTTAGTTTTTTCGTATTTTCGTATAAATATTATAAATTACAATACGAATATGCCAATGTCGTATATATTAAATTCGTAAATGAATATAATTTATTATAATCAATATATATATATATATATATATATATATATAATAATTCAAATAAATAAATTAAAAAGTTTATTTATAAGAAAAAAAATGTTTTATTAACAGTAGATAGCTGATGATATAATTGCTACACTTGGTAATATAATTGATGATTTAGCTAGTACAGTTAATGATGATGTAGATTAGTATAGTCAATAAATTTATTTAGAAAGAAAAAATAATAAAAAAATATGTATTGAAAGAAAAAAAAAAATTATATAAGTAAGAATATACCTATATTATATTAATTCATAATAATAGTATTTTATCAAATTTTTTTTATTAATTATTTTCTTTTTTACAACTACAGCAGTACCAGTTGTTTTTAAAATTGGATTTTTTTTTAAAATTGGCACACTCTAAATGGAACCATAAACGGCAATCATCACATAAAATTGTTTGGTCTTTGCTAAACCCTTGCATGTTTTGCATGAAAATATGTCTCGTTTTTTTTTTTTCATTTATTTTTTTTTTTTAATGAAGTCCATGCATTTTTTTCAATATATTGTTCAACTAAATTTATTGATTCCATAACATCTGGATCAATTAAGCAATGGGGTATTGCATTTGTTGATTTTGGTATTTGTGAGATATTTATTACATACTCATTGTTTATTACACCTGTAATAATATTATTTACATTTTTATCAGTAATGATTGCACGCAAAATTTGTATTGTTTTGATCTTGACACTTTTTTGAACACAACTTTGAACTCGAGTAGGAATATCCGAACCAATTTCTTTTTTATGCCTAAAGGCCTTCCTGATACTTTTCTTTTTGTAACTTCTAATTTTAAAATATCGTATGTTTTATTTTTTTCTATTTTATCACCAGAAACCTTGTGTACATTGGTGGACATAAAAGTGCTTGGTTCATTTCAAATTTTCCTAGATCTCATGTCAATACGTGAACTGGTTAATCTTTTTAAATTACTTGGTACTGTTGGTAATGATGTAGATGCTGAGATAGCTGATGTTATAATTGATTTAGTTAGTGATGCGATTGATGATGTAGTTGCTAAGTTAGCTAATAATGTAGTTGGTACAGTTGGTGATAATATAGTTGCTGAGATAGCTGGTGATATTATTGGTTTACTCAGTGATACATTCGATGATGTAGCTGCTGAGATAGCTGGTGATATTAATAGTTTACTCAGTGATACATTTGATGATGTAGTTGGTACAGTTGATGATGATGTAGTTGCTAAGTTAGCTGATAATGTACTTGATACACTTGGTGATATAACTGATGATGTAGTTGGTATAAAATCCTGGATGATTTTATTTAATGATTTTTTTTTAATTATATTTATTGTCAATTCATCATGACTTAAATCACTTTGACTTGTCCTTTGATGTGTTGAATTGTCTATACTACAATCTGTTGCGTCTGAGCAAGTGATGTCCAATATAGATGTAAAATTTATATCCAATAAATCATTTTCAACATCTAATTTATCTGAATCATTTATAGTATCAGGATCAAAACTCATTACTACAGTGTTAGCTTCATTAATATGTTTATTGTCATCCTAAAATATACATTTTAAAATTAATAAACATGAAATTAATAAAATAATACTAGTTATATGAAATATTAAATCAATTTTTATATGGAATATATTTTAATATATAGAACATAATATACTATGATAAAATGTTAAAAGTTTAAATTGTTATTATATAATAAATAATAATTAATAATAATTTGTGAATCAAATTAAGTCTTACTTAGATTTGTTGGTCATCTAAATTATATATTGGTTCAAGGACACAGACAGTATCACCCCTGTCATCATCAATAGTATTTTCATCATTCTAAAAAATTAAATATATATTAACACAATATAATAAAATGTATGTCGTTATCTTGATATTATTTTTTCAAGTATTTACAACACCTTGCGATATTTATTATAAAATAAAACACTTCCCTCGTCTTCCATTGGACTCCCATGATTATGCTTAACATCTGATATCTCTAACCGTAGCTTATCTCTCTCATCATTAAGAGCAGTTTTCATCATAACTGGACATATAGGTGTTGTAAAGCTGTATTTAAAATAAAATTTAAAGTCTTTTTTATGAAATTGAAAGTAATTAAAAAATTATGAATTGTAATTAAAAAAAATTAATTTGTTATAAATTATAAAAATTAAAGTTTATGAAATAATGATTAAATAATGAGTTGATGATATTCAATTTAAAAAATATACTTACTTTCGTCCACGTTTACATATCCAGTGGATATAATAAAATTCCATTTTTTGCTGTGTCTGTGACTAGATTTTTTACTTTACCTTTGTTGTAACTATCACTTTTTTTTGATGATCCAACAGTGTAATCATAATTATCCATATTTTCAACATATTTTATACACTCAGCTGAAGAATCAAACTCTAATGTAATTGGAACTTTTGTTTTTTCCACTCGGTGAGGACATTTAACTACTTTTTGGTGAACTGATTCTGTTTTTTTACCACCAGTTTTTTTTCTTTGTGTTTCACTCATATTTTTTTTTTTTGTATTTTAATTTATAAATTATAAATATATATTAACATAGTATAAAAACTATATTAATTCATTATAGTTAGTATTAATTATATTATAATATTAATATATTAATATAATTTTTGTACTACAGTATTAATATACATGAACGTCATATATAAAGTTATGTGTAACGGTCAATCGAAGTGTGTTTTTTAACACGTTCAAGCTTGTCTGTTTGTTTATGTTATCCCTGGTAAAAATTTTTCTCCACCTTTTGTCCACTTTTCTCCGACTTTTGTCCCTTTTTTCCAAAAATGACCCATGGTGGAGAAATAGCGGAAAAATTTTCGGAAAAAAGTGGACAAAAGGCGTACAAACGGCGGAGAAAAATTTCTACCAGGGATGATTTGGGGGTGTAGAATTTTTTCAAAACACAGCAAGTAATAATAGTACGGGATACACTCAAATAGCACAGGATAGAAACTGTTATTTTAACTGTATTAAAAGTTTTCTTTGTTACCAACAGAGAACATTAGATCGAACTGGATCGAACACATTATAATAATAAATATATAATCATAACTATATAATTATGTATTTTATAGATAAATACAAGGTCCGTATGTAGAACAAAGATAATAAATAATACTATAGAAATATAACTGTGTATTTTATAAACAATTGAAATCATATAAATAAACTGTAATATTATTACTTTCATCTTATCATTTGTGATTCGCAAATACTTTTGATTAAAGATGGGTAGTTTTCTTTTAAACAAATTATAATTTAATTATCTCATTTTTATTCTAAAATATAATTACAACTATCTACTGATCTAATTCTCGATATATTTTTGTTTATAAACAATATATTAAAAAATTGTTCATATATGGATGTCTTATTGATATTTATATCGATATTAATATTCACGTTATATTTATATGTATATTGATATCATGTTTTATATTTAAGATGAAATCAATTCTTGATGATAATGGCTTACATATTACAAAAAAAGATTTAGATAACATGATTCTCAAGACGAAAAATCCCGAAGAACCTATGGTAATAGTAATTTTATTTTTAGTATATAATTATAAAATTTGATATATAATCTTGTTTACGTTCTGCTTAATTATATGTAAAGTAATAATAATTATTTCTTTCAATAATCAACGATATAATATCATTATTGAATAAATAAATAAATGTGTTCTTTTTTTTCTAAATTACAATTTACAAATGCTGAAACACATTTTCTTCGAGAGAAAGGCTTGTATTTTTCAATTCCATCCATGAAAGCAAATATGACTAAATCCCCTGAAATAGTTTTTTTTTATGGAACATAAAATTTGTTTAAAAGAGGTTTTGTGTTGTTAATATGGGTTGTTAAGGATAATTATTCAAAAACCCAAATCGTTGGTATTGGAATCGTAGCTAATGGAAAAGCAACGACAATCAAGTGGCTCTGGGAGTGTTTTAAAAAAAGTAACCCAGATGCATGCAACAAAATATCTTGTGTAATGACTGATAAAGACTTAAATGAAAGACAAAGAATACGAAAAGTATTGCCACATATTCGTTTGTTAATTTGTCTATATCATTCGTTAAAAATTTTTGGTAATGAGATTTCATGTGAAAAAAGAGGTAGATCTTCATCTGATAGACAAAAGTTATTACTTGTTATTAATAATACGGCTAAAAGTTCATCAAAAACAGAATACGATTTATTTTACAAGGAGTTTAGTGATATTGCACCAACATCAGTAGAAAATTATTACGATTTAAATTGGCACACTTGCATTGATGAATGGGTTGTATTTGCCATGTTCAAGAAAAATTTGGGTAACACCACAAATAATAGATTGGAATCTTCAAACAGTAAAATTAAAAAGGTCATGAAAAAGAGAGACACATTGGTTTATTCAATAAAAAATTTATTTGAATTTATTAAAACAAAAGAAAAAGATATAAGTTATGAAAAAATTCAAAACATTATAAAACAAAAAGTTGAGCATTTTGTGGAAGATGAAGATCGTGATGTTAAAATCAAATATAGAAACACATTAGCAAAACCATCATTTCAAAAGGTTGAAATGAGATAATAAATAAATAATTTGTTACATTTCAATCAATAAACAAAGAAAATAAAAGCTGCACGTTTCAATCTAAATTATCAACGTATCAAATATCACCAACAGAATGTGAATGTCCCATGTGGACTGGCACATTATTGCCATGCAGGCATATATTTGCAGTTAGAAAATATTTTGGGATTTTTTTGTTTGACCAACAGCTGCTTGGTCGTTGGGCTATCAACGAAACACAGATAAAGTCATTAGGAGACACATTCAAAAACGATAATACTTTTCACCAGGAAAGCAACATATCTGTTGTAAATACTTCAAAAAAATTATCGAAATCATAAAAAATAGAAATATTACAACCAATGCGCAAAAATATGTTACAACAAACATCTCAATGTTCACAGAGTGTATTTGATGCTCGTGTTAAAGTGTTGACTGATCTCACAAATTCATGGAACCAAAATGAGCAAGTTACATTGATAACCGTTGATAATAATGATAATAAATTAAGCAAGATAGTTTGTACTGATTTTTCTAATTTATCAATTCAAGAAGAAAATATAAGTCAAACACAGCCAGAATCTACAATTAAATTGATTCAAGATGATAACTATGACCTTACACGTTTGTCTTTACCAGTACAAATTAAAAACATAGGTCGAGAAAAACAGCTGTCATCAACACTTAAAATTTCAAAACGAATTAAAAAATGCACTCCATTTGTACAAAAAACAATTGAAGAACAAACATATCAATTATTATCTTATATTATAGACACTTCAAGAATAGAATTGGTGATGAATGGTGAATCCATTATCACGTTTGAAGAAATAATACCAAAAGTTGCAGCTGAAATTTTGGATCCACTCACTGATGAAAGAATTGATTTTACAATAATAGAAAAATTTATGGGTAAGAAATCAATTGATAAGTTAAAATTTCTTGTTTCTGAAAAATTAAAAGTCGAAAAGAAATGTAACATTTGTAAAAAAGAAATAAAAACTCAGCAAGTTATTAAGAAATGGTTTTGCTGCTCATCTTGTTTGCATAATTATCACAGAGAATCCGAAGGCATTCAAAGGATGGCAAGAAGTGGTTATATATATTGTAAAAGTTGCAAAAAGTAATATATTTTTTTATAAAAAATAAAAAATTTTAAAAGATATTCTATACCAAGCACATCAGCTGTATGCTTACTATCAACTGTACCAACTATACATCATCAATTATATTACCAAGTGTACCAATTATATCATCAGCTATATACTGTTAATAAAAATTTTTTTTTCTCATAAATTAAATTTTTTATTTATTTATTTGAATTATTATATATATATATCTAATATATAAAAATCTCGTGTCCCGGTGTTTGTCGCCAAACTCCTCCGAGACCGCTTGACCGATTCCCTTGAAATTTTCCATGGATTTTTCTCATGACTGCGAATCAAATGTAAACTATATTTCAACCCTTTAATTTATAAGGGTAGTTCACCCTTAAGGGAAAAAATGGAAATCCCATTATACGCCATCTATACTTTATTCATAAATACATACGATGGTCAGTAATGCAGTTTTCATCCAAATAGATATATGAATAATATATACATATAATATCTATCTTAAGTTTTGTCGTTCATTTACAAAGTAATTCAAACAGAGCCAGAAAATTTAAAATTAAATATCACTATTTCTTCAATAAAAAAATTAGTATATGACCGAGAAATTGGTCATAATAATTCAAATAAGGCCCACAAAAAGAAAAAAATTTATGACCATTTTCACCCACATTTCGTTGAATAAAGAAAAATGATAAGCCCAAAAGACCAAAAATAAATATATTAAACTGTATAAAAGGTATCTCCTGTATTAAACTGTATCTCCACGCAAATAGAAATAAAAAGTTTAGATCACAGCACTGTAAGAATTAAAACAAAAAGTCTATGGTGGAGCCCGAAATTTTTGCTTGATAATGTACAAATTTCAGCCAACCACGGCCAAGTCGTATACCAATAAAAATACGGAATATATATCTGCATGTGTGTGATCTGTATATACAAGTATAAAGCGGCATGCGACGCATCAATGACACTCGGATACACTCGGCCTCACGTTTATGTCAAATATTAATGAATTTCATAAACTTTAATCAACAATATCTCCGAACTGCGATGAGACCAACAAAAATATAATTTTTTTCGAAAATTATCTAGACAATATCAATTTTATCATACTAATTTGTTATCAAATCGGTAAACTCAGTTTTTTTGTTAGAATAAAAAATATACAAGAAAAAAAAATATTAAATAAAAATTCTTATACATGCTATGTTAAATCGTTCGAAAAGTTTACGTGCTTAAAACTTATTATCTCTAAAACTAGATGGGACATAATTACAAAATTAGAATCATTAGATGCAGGGGAATTGCAAGATTTGTCTCTCAAAATATTGGGAAATTTTCCAACTATTGCTTGAGGGTGTTTCCACCGCTTTTTTTCTGAATTTTACTGACTGCAAAACTGTTCTTTTCTTAAAAAAATTTTTTTTTTCTGAAAAATTCATGTCATGATAGCCAATAATATGTTATTAATTAAAAAGTGAGTCTCGACTTTTTTAATATTCAAATTCGTGAAAATTTTGAAAATTTTCGGAATTTTATCATCGATATATATCCAAAATCAAAAAATCGAAATGAAAAATGTCTTGATAATTTGCGTAGATTTTTATTTTTAAGTTTTAAAAACTTCATAATTTTAAGAATATCCTTAATATAATAATGTTGATTGTCATGAGAAAAGTATTTTAGAAAAAAAAATTATTTACAAAAAAGGTAGGTAAGTGGGTAGGTCATATTTAGAAATAAACGGGCTGGAAACACCCTCAAAGAAGGGGTGGTAACTTCTAAAAAAAAATTCAGGATCCTCATTTTATCTCGATGAACTAGAAAAAAAATTGAAAGTATAATTCTGAGTAGTCGAGGGAAAAGATCTTTGCATTTTAGTTATTTCACCCCATATTTAAAATTTATAATAGATATATTTTAATATTTGGTAGCTAAGAGAATAAATGTTCATCGTTTAATTATTTGGAGACTTTTACACGTTTAATTTTTTATCCCGCTATTCCCTACTTTCGTTAAATGCAATTATTTCGTGGCTGTCATATATGTATATGTATGGCATAACAACGTTTGCCGGGTCAGCTAGTATATATATATATATATATATATATATATATATATATATATATATATATATATATATATTAATTCAAATAAATAAATTGAAAAGATTATTTATAAGAAAAAAAATTTTTGTCGTAAATATAATAGAAAAATACGATCATTATATGAATATTAATATCAACAATAACATCAATATTAATAATTATGATAATAAATATATCAATAGAAATATAAAAATAGTTTAAAAATACAAATACCATATGAGTTCTTATATTAATAATAACATCAATAATAATATCAATAATATGAATTATAATATGAATGATAATATTAGATATAGAAATAGAAATATAAATAATATAAATAACAATATTAATAATATTTGTAAATAATATGATGGAGAAATATAAATATTATTTGAGTTTTAATATTAATAATAATACGATATTAATCTTGATAAAAACATCAATATTAATATTAATAATGTCATAGATACAGATATTGATAATATAAATATAATAACAATATAAAATTATTAAATATTGCTCTTATATTTATATAAATGATTCAAAGATAATTATGAATTTATAAATATATATATATATAGATATAATATATATATTTATATATAGATATAATAACAAGGACAGTACACAAGCAAACAGTCTATCATATAGATGCAACATAGAAATACGCCTGAACGCCGGAGAGGGAATGCTGGATCTTTATCTTTATCTTTATCAAGTGAGAATAAAATTTAAAATAAATCAACATGTTAGAATAAGTAAATATAAATATGTTTTTAAGAAAGAGTATAAGCCAAATTTGACAAATGAAATATTTACAATAACGGCAATTAATAAAACCTCACCAGTGACATATAAACTTAAACCCTATCAAGGAAACCCTATACAAGGATGTTTTTATACTGAAGAGCTACGAAAAGTTCTTCGTCCTGATATTTATTCAATAGAATAAGTTTTAAAAAAACGAGGAAATAAAATATATGTAAAATATCTTGGAATTAATAACAGTCATAATCAATGGATCAATAAATCAGATTTTCAAATTAAAAAAATGTATTTTCGTTTTTTTTATTTATAATTTACATTATTAACATTATATAGGTAATCTACATAATATACATAATTAACATTAATATTTTTATACTTAAATTAGTTTTGATTTAAACATACTTTGACTAAACCATATCTATTCTACATGTTTATAACCCCATCGCCAATTATCAACTGACGTTTATCATCTTCCCAACTCAGAGCTATTTTGTAGTTGTTACTGTTGTTACTTCATGTTTTAATGATTTTATAATATTTTGTTACTTTTTTAAAATAACATGATCGATAAGACAATTTTTATAATCATCAAAAGTAATTTGTCTAACAGTAGATTTTTTAACACATTTCGCTCTCATGTGTACGCGTTTCTTATCATAATTTTTTTCATCTTCTATTATAAGATCATAATTTACTCCGTAAACCAATAAATTCTTCCATAATTATTCCATTGTTTTCATTTTTCATGATACCAATATATAAATACTTAACTTTATCCCCATATTTCGGTTTTATAAAGTTATAATGAAAATCTTACATATATGTCTGAAATTTCTAATATGGAAAATTATTATTATTATTATTATTATTATTATTATTATTATTATTATTATTATTATTATTATTATTATTATTATTATTATTATTATTATTATTATTATTATTATTATTATTATTATTATTATTATTATTATTATTATTATTATTATTATTATTATTATTATTATTATTATTATTATTATTATTATTATTATTATTATTATTATTATTATTATTATTATTATTATTATTATTATTATTATTATTATTATTATTATTATTATTATTATTATTATTATTATTATTATTATTATTATTATTATTATCAATAATCACAAGATCATCAACGATTAAGTGGCTATGAAAGTTTGGTTTTGATATATAGAATCTTGCTCCACCTTTCCTACTATATTTATTCATCCATTCTATTGACTTACGAGTTCTCACAGATTCTTAAGTTTTACCATAAATTGCAAATAATTTTCTTAGATCTTTTTCGAATGCACTGCGAGCCTGTTTTCTTAATTCAGTACTAAGATCAATATAAAATTTGAGCTATGGACTTTGTTCAAATTTTAAAACACGATGAACTTTAGTAATTATCGATCCTAAAAAAAGTATACTGTTTCGAATTTCTATAATGAACGATTTAATTTTTTTTATTGAAAATCTTTATGACAATAATGTATATTTTCAGGATAATCTAAATCAACTTCAAGAATATATCCACATTTTGAATTATCATCAATTGAATTTAATATCGAAATATCAAATTTATCAATCTATTCGAATTTACATGTTGAGAGATATTCCCGCATTGCAACTATACATATTATTTGAATCAAAGTACATCAAAAATGACTCTTCTTCTTCAGGATTATATTCATTTCCCATATATCGATTATGAGCTTTTCTTTATCGATTCGAAAATTGTGATAAACCACCTCTAATACCTTGCTTAATAAACAGCATCATTTCAGGATCTGTTAATAATTCCAGTTCAATCTGAGTATATCTCAACATTGCTCTAAAACTCAAGACCTGATAGTGTATAATAATGTGCTGGATCTAACTTAAATGTTTTCAAACAATCAGCTCTAAAGCTTTCAAGAACATCAGCTAGAGGGCGACATCTGTACGTAAATATAAATCAGAATATTCACCAAGTGTTTTTATATTAAACTTTTTCCAAATGTTTTGCGCATGCTCATACGCTTCATCTGAACTATTCTCTTCATTTAATTTTGAATTTTTACGTTTTTTTGTTTTTTTATCTTTATATTATCATTATCATTATCATCATTATTTTCAATTCTATAAATATTAATTTTTAATTTATTTTGTTTTTCAAAAACTTTAATTTTTTCCCATGTTAATGGAAAAGCTATTCTAATACAATCTAATTTATTAACATCTTCTGTATAATTACTAACTCTGTAACTATTAATAGATACTTTATACAAACATGCTAAAACAGACCAAATAAAACAATTATTATCTGAATTCTGTACGTTCACAACTGAATAAGTTTTTTGGATCCATAATGGTAAGTCAACAAACGATGAATTACCACCTTGTAATGGTATATAATTATTTACTTGAACTTCAAGATGTAAAATTTCAAGTAATGTCCAACCAGATCCTTTGAATTGTGCTTCTTCAACATCCTCTAACGTATGCTCAAAATTTTTGAAAAACACTTGATTGAGATTGGATGATTGTAGAACTTCAATACTACCTTCACTAAAATATTTCGTTTCAACTTCCACACTATTATTTTATTGTTTTCGAATTTCATAATTTAAAGCTGAAGCAGTATTAACCTTCAAAGCATTTTTATTCGGTTAATCAGTATCTCTTTTTCATCAGACAAATAAAAATTTAAATTTTTATGTTTTAAATTGATTACCGCTCCAGTCGTCATTCTATTTTTGGAAGCATTTTTTAAGTCTTTCCATTCAATTAATTCTTTGGTTGAACTATTAAGGAAATTCTCTTCTACAGGTGATATTATTGCACCAGCTTCTTGCTTCTGCAATTTTTCAAATTTTATTAACAATCCTCTAAGAATTGCTACTGTTGTTTTTGTCAATCTTCTATGTGCGACTGGTAGACTTTTCAAATTTGTATTAAGCTTTGCAATATTTCGACGAATGTTGATAATACTATGTTGAATTTCACATTGATTTGGGTTTTCATCTTGTTTAGCTAATGTCATGCGGTACTAATCACGCAACATTTTATGTTCTTTCCATAAATCCATTTTGATTAATTATTCTTGTAAAAAGAAAAAATATTATTATAATCATTTCAAGTGCATAAACGATTCATATAAATATTATTATTAGTAGTTTACATGTGAGGATCCGGGCTCACGACTCCCCGCTGGGCCGCGGTTTAATCCACGGTTTGATTCGCGGTTGATAACCGCGGGGGTCTTTAATTCGCGGTCTTATCTAAGGATAAATAATCCAAGGATTGCAAAGATATTAATGAATCACTATAATTTTTGAGGTTGAACATGGTTTTTCAAAAAGTCATGACCTGGTGCAAAAAATATTATTCTAGAATAATACCTTGTGAAAATCTAAGAATAATCAACGTACTATTTCTGAATTTATGTTTACTGATTAATAATCCATTAACAGATAAAAAATTTTGAGGTTATAACTTACTTGTTATATGATTAACAGGATATAATATTTTCACAATAATTCACATGGAGAAAGAGAACTTTAAAAATCCACTCGCTTAAATACTGCTATCCCCACTTTTCAATGACTACTAGCGCAACTAGCCAGCGGTAATAACATCTTTTTATTTTTTATTTTTAATCATTAACTGTAGATAAAAAGATCAAATACATTGACAAAGTAGCGCTAAGCTTCAATGGTTGAGTAGGTAGCACATTGAACTTCCACGGTGGTGTGATGGAATGGTATGATAAAAATTTAATAACACGAATATATAAACTTTTTACTCCACCTGATTGATATTTACATTGAATGCAGTTGATAAAAAAAAAATTTATTTTAAAAAATCTAAATATCATTCGTTTAAATATACATACCATATTTTTTCTTTCAATAAGTGTTGTAGCCTTATTTATTTATGTTTATTCTCGTTTGACAAATATACCATCTCGCAAGACCCGGTAGCTCCATGTTATATGAATTGATTGGTGGCTCCTCAATGTTTAGATCTGATACACTACTCTCAGGTGTTTTAATGAATGGTACTAGCTGATCGTCCTCTTCAATGGGTCTCCTAGGGAGCCTCAACAATGAAACAGATGTTTCAGAAAAACGCTATTTCGAAAAATAAACAAATTTGAAAAAATTATAAACAAAAAATATAAACAAATTAAAAAAATTAATAAACCAAAAAAAAAAAAAAGACGAGAAAAAAAGTATGAACAAAAAATCTTAATATAAAAAAAAAAGTATTAACTAAATTTTTAAAGAAAAAAAATGAAGTATTATTTAACTATTAAACAAATTATTATCAAAAACTTACTTCACCATTCCGTCTCACCATCACTGATAAATGGAACCAGGCATCTTACTGAGGTGTGAGTTGGTACACGTGGGTAGTTTATTTTCGTGCGTGGTCTCTACTCTGTTTTTTTACCGTTACAAATTCACTGTATTATTTAACTATTCTATTACACATTAAATTTTTAGATTTTATTTTTTTTACTATATATTTTTTAATACTTACGTAAAAACTCTTCAAATTCTTCCTGACTATTCATTATTTTCGAAATCTTATTAAAAAAATCAAACACCAACTCTTTGATAGGGTTACTAGTTCAAAGATTTTTTCGATTCTCTCCTCATCTAGACCATCTTACGCGGTGGTTATTGGGATAGCTATTCTTGACATAATTATCCGCTATACCGGAGATAATATGGAAACGCTCGAAAGCAATTTTGCGGTTTGATGTCAACTACATGTTATTGTTTATCAGCAATATTATCATCATCATCATCATCATCATCATTACCATGTCACTATAGAAAAGAGATAAATATGTTAAGTGCAAGCGTGACAGGTTCATCTGTCTAAACTGCTTTGGGCCGCATACTGTCAATCGTTGAGACGTAAGAGAATACTCAGTAAATACTCAGGGTAGAGGCACCACACCATAATATTTTGTCCATCAAATATCACAACATTTTGTAACATTTTGTCACAAGGGCTGGTTAATAGCGGTTAGGGGGTGGTACTTCTGGCCAAGAGTACCACCTAAATTGCCATATGACAATCCAAGTTTATTTGTTGGCAGTAGGACAACTTGGAAACAAAAGAGCTTATCTTGATTTATTGTTTTAGCAGGTAGAAGATCATAAACCCATCTCAGAAGATTTTAACCTCGATCACCAGTACTGCTGACAACAATTTTTACACTCATTCAATTGCCGGGGTAAGGTTGTCACTATCCAAGCATTGCGAGATAAGAGATCTGAGATATCATTAGTTCTCGAGGAATTAGCAAACTGACTTGGATTCAATGGAACATCATCAAGTGGTTGGAACTGGTCACAACTCTATCCAAGCAATTGGTGCAGTCAACGATAGGGTAAAATCCAAAGTATCACTTATCATCAAGTAGTGGAAGCATTAGTATTGTCGGTCGAATTTGTCAAAGACATATTTTCAAAGTTCAGAGTGTTAGTCAGCAAGGTGACGTTGATCGTTGAAAAACCTTTATTCTCAACAGGGTAGTGTTTACCCTAACTGCATGACCCAACCCTAAGTAAACGGTTACTTGACAGATATTTAAAGGTTATAATGTGCGCGATACCAACCTCCAATAAATTTTTTTTAAACCCAACTTAGAACTAACTGCTAAGTAACCGTTAATTAATCTTCTCGAAACTTCGATATTTTAGGTCCAAATCATTAATCGTGATCCACCTGAGAACCAACAGTTTATTTATGGTGAACTCATTGTTCATTCGCAGTTGGTTAGTCGTTAGTCATCTGATATGTATCAAAATCAATTAATCGCACTTACATTTATGTTTAAATAAAATGTCAATTCCCAAGAATATATTAGTGTTTTTACCTTTATTATTCTACTTATGGACATATTATAATATACATATTACGACGCATAACATATTATAACTTTTCACATATATTCTATATATGTCGAATAGGAAAAAAACTAATAATCTAATTATGCTATCAAAATATTATTCTTATCAACTGAAATTATTAAATAATATCACAGGAAAGTAAAAAAATATATTAAAAATATTATAAAACAAAAAAAATAATAAAAAAAAAATGAAAATACAAAATTCTATAATAGTATTTTTTTTCGGATGAAAATTGCTTTGGTTCGATGAAAAGTATTATACAATTTAATCACAATAATACCCACGTCAATGCCTTTAATACTATTTATATACATAATGTTGTTGAAACAAATAAATATTACTCCATTAATTCAATAAAGCCAGTGACACCTGGGATAGTAATTCATTCAGTATTTCGTTTCCGAACTATGAAGTCAAGTAATTGCTGGAAAACGGATTAAAACTTTTTGATGACTTTATTCAATATAATTGATTTTAGATGAAAATTTTCAAATATTGAATATATTATGATCATAAAAGTGTTGAATAAATTAATATTTCAAATAAATCATATTTTGTGTTTATTATTATTATGTTTATTATTTTGTTTATTTAATTATTGAAGATTTTTTTATTCTCAATCTCATCAGCCGCATACTTTATATTCACTTTTTGGCTACAAATTCATTCTTTACGAAGATTTAACTTTAAACGAACTTTCAAATATCCCAAATCCAATTCAAGTTATTTAATACTCACGTATATACCGGTATGTACGCGTATGTATGGGTTTGCGCACATTCCAACTATAAGTTAACGGTCATGCAACCATTTAAGAAGGATATTTGAACTTAACCCCAGAATAACCCGATTCCAACCTACGAAAATGAATTGGGTCATACCTTTAGGGTATACAAAATGCGTTACCACATGCAACCTGGCATCATCGATAACCCAGCTGATATTGTTTTACGTGGTGCTGTATCATTTCAATTGTATACAACAAATTTGGCGGAAAGAGGGGGTCCAGCTTGGATTATCAAAGATTAAAGAACTTAACCTATATTGAAAAACCAAAATATAGATATGACTCAAGTTGAAGAGGAAGCATTGAATTGCAATGTGACAACGACATGCGTGAAGATTTTTAGGGTAATTTTTTTTCATTGGTAAAAGCTGTTACAACTGCAGCATGGTTGAGATGATTTTATCAGAGTTTCTCGCCAAGACATTTAGTAAACAATTCTTGTCAAATCACATCTGAAGAACGTCGAAAATTCATTGCTTTGTTTGGTATTAAATAATCAACGGTTGTACTTACATGAAGGTTTTAAGCAATTATCAGAGAATAAATTTTTATCTAGATCAAGTCCTTTGATAAAACTTACACCATTTCTAGACAAAAATAGTCCATTAAGATTTAGTGGAAGACTGAGTAAATCTATTATGACAAATGATGAAAAATATCCGTTGATTTTACCAAAAAAATCTGTACTGAGTGATCTGGTGCTGTATGAGTGTCATGTAAATACTTTCCATGTTAGTGCACAACTTGTTGGCCACTTTGAGACAGCAATAC
The DNA here is from genome assembly GCA_011426435.1 of Lysiphlebus fabarum. NCBI lineage: Eukaryota > Metazoa > Arthropoda > Insecta > Hymenoptera > Braconidae > Lysiphlebus > Lysiphlebus fabarum. The sequence goes on from WSYQ01001494.1 coordinate 62,650, forward strand.
TGAATTGTTGGTGGACGAGTACCAGTCAGGAGTTTTATAAACAAATGTGTTGTTTGTATGTTGCACAAAAATTAACTCCCAGCATCTAGAGTGTTATGATCTAGACCATTTATCCATACAGGAGTTAATTATGCTGAACACTTTATCATCATCAATTAATAAGTCTCGTTGTAAATATGATTTTAACGTATTTATTTCGTAAATTAAATACGTTATATTTGTTAATTTAAAAACATGTGTAGTTCAATCTTTTAATCTAATCCTTCAATACAGACTGATACTCGCGCCAACAATCTATTTTATTCATTGAACTTTGGCTGACTGTAGGTATAATACTACCGGCACTACTCGTATTTTTGCTTTACTAATACATTTAGATAATTTTTTACATGTAAACAAATGCTGTATTCTATCTGCGTCGACCAGTGAAAATCTACGAAACGTAGCTTTAATAAAATCACCAAGAACAATGAAAATTGTCCAATTCCATTACAAAAAAATTTTAAAAAACTTCTTGTCCAACTATTGCAGAGATTCAATTAGTCCTTTTTCTATTTTGAGAGGGAGATCGAAAAGTTTGGTAATTCAGCATTTGAATTGGCAAGGAGTAAATTATTCAGTCACCCTGTCAAAAATATTTTCTTCAGTTATCTCCGTGAACAACTCCAGAAGCTTCTACAACTTTTCTCTGACTCTTACTTCGATTTTTTTTCAAATTTTTCTCCGATCGACTCGGCATTTTTCTGATTAAACACTCTAATAAAATAAGTTTAAAAGTTTATTCTAATTTTATCAACCCCAAGCTGATTAGATGCGCATCGAGTGTTTCACGAAAAATATAGTATATAGAAACATTAATTTAGGAATGCACCCTTAGTTATAGGTGTTAAATACTAACCGATAAATTTCTATACTCGAATTCTCTGATATTTCAATGTTCCAAGATTTCGGTGATATAAGTTGATCGTTTTCGTTGAGTTGATAGTTTTTGAGAAAACAATTAATAAATTTATGACAATTTTTTTCAGCTTTATCTTTAGCTATTATCTGAAAACAAATAAATTTAATCAATAAAGTTTGTTATTATGCCTGTATACTAGACCCATTCAAAATATTTTTTTTTTTTTTTTACTTCCCACCCCCTAAATTGTTGTCTTTGTTAAAAATTTTCTGAAAGGACTTATTTTTTTGATTTTTTTCAATTAACAGAAAAAGAAAGAGCATCATAAACAAAAAACAAAAACAATAAGAATTATTGTTTGAAAAATTTGGATTCAATTACTACGTCCTTCCTAGCCATTTGTCCTCAATAGATGCATTTAACATTATATAAACATTTTTCAAAAACACAATTCCATGTTTAATTATTGTTTAAGAAATTATTTAATCAATTTCATCCTTTTCCTTAGCTATTTGTGCCCAATAAATCCATCTAAAAAAACATAAATTAATTTTTTAAATGAACAAATGGCTTCGGAAAAAGATGCAATTATAAAAAAGACAATGACCTTTATAATTGTTGAAAAATAATTTAACCAACTGCGTCTGTCTTTCTATTCATTTGCTTATTGTGAATTCATTTTTAATTACCTGAATTAATTTTTCCAATAAACGAATGGGTAGAGAAAATAATGCAATTAGAAAAACAAAATTATTTATGCAATTACTGTTTAAACAATCATTTAATCAACCATCATTGATTAAATTGATTCAACACATTCAATATTTTTTTTTATTTTTTAGTTTTTAACGTACAACTCTAGCAAAATTTTGGAGGCGTGGCTTAAATTTAGCTCCTATGCTTACACAGCTATACACAGGAAATATCCACGCTTGACAACCAAAAAAAAAAAATAGGGGTATTTTCTGTTATTGTTTTTTTATATGAAATCGATCATTATCTAATAAAATTAAATTCAATATAATTTAAATTCTATAAGGTGATGAATCATTTTTGAGTAATAAAACTTTTTATACCTGCATTTAAAAAAAAAGCAAAATATAAACACTTCATTCTTTTTATTATGGTGCCTGTACTGATTCATTTTTACATGTAAAAATCGTTTAAAATCTTTCGTGTTTACTTTTTATTATTACATAAAATCTGAAATTATTTGCTACTATGATATTAGTATCAAAAAAAAATTTATATTTTTTTTTTTTTAATCCATTAGTTTTTGGAAAATTTTTCAATGTATAAAGTCATATTCGTTCATGTTGAAAATTATTTGAGAAAGATTGCTCCCATAAAAGCTATATATAACCTTACTTAAATAAGCCTACTTAAGAAATTAATTAAAAAATAATGAATATTATTACCTAAATTTTTTATAGCACATTCAGATTCGTTATTATCTCATGTAAATCATTTCAAAATTCTATAACAGCCTCATTGAGTCGAGTTTACTAGCGTTGTACGTTAAATGAAATGCAGTAAATTATTTTTAAAGGAAACAAATAGCTAAGAAAAAAGATGCATTCAAAAAAAAGCAATTTCTTGAAGAATTATTGTGCACTTGGATGAATGATTCCAGCAGCAATAATTGTTTAAGAAACTGCCTTTTTTAAATGCATATTCTTCCTTCGTTATTATTCCTGCGTAAAGCTCGTTTCGGGCACGTCTAAAGGTCGAAGCGCAGGAGGTGGTGGAACTTGATTTGCTTTAATCATTCTCTGATAATGTTCCTTCTGCGTAAAGCACCAACTTTCCCCTAAACTCAATATCGCAAGATCCAAGGATCCGGAGATACCTGGTGATGGAGTACGCGGATCACGTGGAGCGATCGTTCCACTTGCCGTTGAACCATTTAATGATCTAATAGCGTCGTTATGGTGGCTCCACTTGGCTGTGATGATGCTGTTACCCCAACTGATCCAGGCTGCTGGGTCAGTTTGATGGGTGATGCGGAAAATGGCGAAACCAATTCCGTTCGGGACCAAGCCTGAACCTCTTGTGGTCTCAAACGTCTTCTCCGTAGGTTTCTCCGGATCAATACAATTTTTATACAAATCAATAATAAAAGGGATCATAATTAATTTTTTAATATAAATATATATAAATTGTAGCCAAAATACGAATAAAACTAAAAAAATAGATAAAATTAAAAAAGTCATATTCTTATATACATTTTTTAAAAATATTATTATAAGTCTTGTGGCTTTGGGGTAAAGCACTGGCTTCTCACCCGAGTAGCCCGAGTTTAAAACCGGCTTGAGGAATTATTTTTTTGAGAAAATTTTATAAATTTTTTATAAAATATATATTAAATATTTATAAAAAAATAATACAAAATTTTGATAATTTTTTCGCCCATTTTTCATAAAATTATTTATAAAACAACTTTTCTAAAATTTATGTTTCTACTTTTCTACTGGTTTATGTTTTAATGTTTTATATTTTGTATTAACTAGATTTTCTGTTTCATCATTACTCCAATCTTCTATCAGGTGATGAACTTTTTCAAAGACTTCTGCTATTGCTTCAGCCTTTTCCAATCTATCAACTGCCAATTCATTTGGGCCACGTAGAGCTGGAATGAGATTGTCTTTGTTTTTCCTTAATTTTATAGCATTCCAAAGTGTATTATTATCTTTTGTATTGAGTGCTTCTAATTTATTTTTTAATAAATTATTTTTATGTTTACTTATTTCTATATTAATTTGTGATGTTAAATAATATTTTAATACTTTATATTCTAATTTTCTTTTTCTTTAGTATTTTTTGTTAATACTATTCCTTATTTTAATTAAACTAGGTATACTTTCTGGTAATTTATCCGTTGTTAGTCCTACTTTGGTTTTTTGAATAGTTACACTATTAATACTGAGTGTGCCTCCAAGTTATTTGGTAATATTGTTAATGTTGATGAATTTAATTTTTGTGTCTCGTGTATCAAAATTGACGAATTCAATGATAGCTTGAGGACTATTATTGATGTCTTTAAAACTCTTTTCTTCAATAACTATTAGTGGTATTTTTTGTTTTTCGATTTTGGTGGTGTTAACCGTTGGATCTGGTGGACCAGAATCCATATTAACATTTTGTAGTTGTTGAAATGTGTTGTGAATAATGTTTGTTGTAGTTGTATTGATTTTGTGTCTCTTGGTGTTGTTGTTATTATTATTGTCTTCTTCATCAGATTTGGTATCTGGTGATTTTTTCTTTTTGTTATTTACTAAGCTCCAAGGATTATTCATCCCGGTGCTTGGTTGCTCAGTTACAAGCTCTGAACTTTGTATAGTCTGAGTATAATACGATAAAATAGTTTGGAGTACAATTGATGCTTTCCCTACTAGATACAGCAGACGACTGAGCTTCTGATCGAATTGTAGCCCCTTATATACCCAGAAATGTTTTCTGTTTGTCTATCCATCCTCCACTTCTTTTCTAGCTTCAGTGCTACCCGATTGTCATTAGTTGTAAACATGGGGTGCTGCGGCCAATGACGTTCAAGCGCACTTCTGCTGAATTCAGATGTGGCAAATTTCCAAACTACTGAGCGGGAGTTTCTAATACTCACATACGGAACGTTACTGACAATCGATATGGCAGGCCCCACGATGGGAACCATTTTGTAACCAATTTTCTGACCGTAACCGGCGAGGAAACTAGCTAATGGTAAGATCGAGGATTTCTCACCAACCTTCTCTCTTACCACCAGGTGGGAGCCAGCTAGTTTTATCGGCAAACAATAACCACGGGAATAAAATGAGAACAATAATCGATAAACGATCATTTGGTAGAGGCCTACTCAGTAAAAAATGGTAGAGAAGCGCGGTCCACCAAGTAATTGTCAGCAGTTAAGGGCTTGTAATTTACATGGCTGACTTCCATACATGAAGTAATTTACATAAAATTAATCGCGCCATCTTACGAATCTTATGAATGTATATGAAATTTTGATTATTCGAGCGACTTTGTATACAACCATATAAAGTTGTGTATATGTTTATACAATCATATGAACTTGTATGCAAGAGTCTAAGTATCAACGAGCTATTGACAACAACTTTATATAATTTTATATATTTATATATATTTATATATGAATTTATAAAATCATGTACAACTGTACAACCCGAGACAAAAAAAGATCGTATATTATACGAAATACGTCTGCCATAGTATTATTCTACTGCCATTAGGAAGACTTAATTCTATATCATTATACAGTATACTGTTTACGCGAGTGACAGTCTCGTAAAAGAGGGCAGCACCTGACGGCGATTTATTTGTTTATTTATTTATGTCAACTCGGATCTGCTCGTTAGGTATCGAGCATCTCCGTATCTATTCGCTATTCGGCTGGGTCCAATCATCGTCGGATAACATCGTGCTTCTTCATCGCTCAACAGATTGCCTGGCTGGCAGCCGGTCTTCTTGTATCAACCGTGACACGAGATACAAACTTTTAAACATTGTTAAATTCAATACATATAATTATATATATAGTTTCAGTGCATACATCACTGAAACCCAAGTTGCATTATATTGTTTAATAATTATTCAACTGAGCAAAAGGTATACAACCTTTTGCAAGAGTCAATCACAATTATTAGAATTTATATTAATCCACTTAATAATTATTTATTTATCCTTTTAATAAATCTCATTTTTATATATTTAATATTACAACGCATGTGTTGTCCATATTTTATTTCATCCTAATATACAGTCCACATCCTCTCCGAAACATTTGGTCCTTCGAGTAAAACAAGTAGTGATCCTTCTAATTGTGATTAAAAAAGTGTTATTTTTGTTTAAAAATGTTTTTTTTTGCAAAAAAAAAAAAGAGTAAAATACATGTGCCACGGTAAGAGCGTCACGAGACAAAATTTTTTTTTTTTTTTTTCACCCGGTAAGTCACCACGTGCATGAAAAATAGCGCATCATCTTTGGATGATGCAATGACATTCAAAAATTACTTTCAAAAAAGAAATTAATTTATTGTGGCAAAGAATGTCATTTGAAAAAAAAAAAGTGAATATTTTTTTCACTTTTCTATCATTTTTTCATGATGCACGTGGCCACTTCCGGTTTGAGTTTATTGAGACCGCATGGTCACTCGGTCAAAAGAGTCAAATATATTGCACGATACACGTGTAAATATATACATATATACACATATATATTTAAAATATATATTGTAAGTTAATGGTAAAGTATCGTGATGCTCGGGGTAATTTACAAGTAGCTGTTGTTGTCGTCCTTCAAAAAGAAAACCACATTAACCTGCTCCAAAAATCACACCAGCATATCATATCCACATAACCTTGAGTGTATATGTTTGTTGGTCAAGTATTGAATTCATTATTGAAAAGAAAATTTTTTTGTATCATTTATTAATTTCTTTTAATAATATATTAAAGGTTATGGAAGGCGAACAAGCAACATCAACTGGTGAAGGTCATAACATTGACCAGGAGAATCCAAAATCACCTCCGTTTCAATCATCTATGAACGAGAGGCAAATGCATGCATTGCAACAAGCTGAGGCAGTGAGACAATACCTCAACGAGGCATATCATTCTCAGCAGAGAAGTGCTGATCAGATGAACAGAATTGCCAATTGGGTGGCAACTTGTGACGCCCCTAATGCGGTCATCGATGCCGGTGAGCTGGCAGTAAGAGGTGATGACTTGTTAAAGTTGTATCATCAATATGGCGATGTTGATCGCTTAATGGTGGCTCAATTAACAAGATTATCAAAGGCTGATAGAGATGCGGAATTAAAAAATCGCAGCTACTGGGTAAACAACAAACCAGTAGACGTTGAGAACGCATATTATAAAGTATCAGCCAAAATCAGGGGTCATTTACAACGCATCACTGCACCAGCAAAATCAGATAATACCGTCATGATTGGCGGTAACGATAAATTACAACCTTTAAAAGTACCATCTTTTGATGGTGATTATAAAAATTGGTTAGAGTTTGAATCAATATTTAACCAAGTGGTAATTGAGAGACCTGGGATGTCGGATATTAGCAAATTCCAGCATCTACTTAATACTGTTGATGAAAGAACCAAGGAGAAACTTGGTGGCATCGCCGTCACTGGCGATAACTTCAATTTGGCCTGGGAGCAATTGAAGAAAGATTTTGGTTGTAAGAGACGTCTTGTCGACGCAGAATTGAACAACATGCTTGATCACAAAGTAATCCAGACACCCAGTGCTCGAGATCTGTTCAAGCTTTTGGCCAAAGTTACTCATTCCAGGACAGCCTTGGAAAAACTTGGCAGACCAGTTCAGCACTGGGACGACATATTGGTGTATCGGGTATCACGTCTGATACCAACCTCCTTGGCAAAATCATGGGAGAAGAAAATGGCTAACCAGGAACTACCACCTACCTGGGCGGAATTCCATGAATTCCTTATCACCCATGGAAGAGCCTTGGAGTTAATAGAGGGGAGGTGCAATGATTCTCCACCAAAAAATACACCAATTGTCCACCATGTACAATCATCATCATCAACAGCAACAACAACATCATCATCACCAATTACTTATTGTGAGTGTTGCAATAGTATGGACCACACGTTGGTACGGTGCACAAGATTTATCAGTATGTCACCACACCAACAAGATGAATTTGTCAAACGTAAACGTGACAAATTCATATGCTTTAATTGTTTGGGTAACCACATGGTGACACAGTGCAAAGTACGTGAATGCTGTAAGAAATGTCCAGGGCAAAGACATCACACCATGCTCTGTTATAAAAGCAGGTCAAGTAAGCCTGCATCATCATCATCATCATCATCATCAACATTATCGTCACTGTCAATAAATAACAGATTGGCACAACCAGCTGTATCTGGGGTATGAAAACATTCATTAATACATTAAATTTTGTTATTTTGTTGAAGTGACAGGTACCATGTTGGCTTGATGGGTCAAGGTCAACATCAATCACCTCATTCTGGGCCCTTTTCCAGAAGGGGGACGGTCCACATATATATATGTGTATATGAAGAATTTTTCAAGACTCAACTATGTATCTATTTTTCAACAACTTTACACTTTATTTATGTACACTAGTTACACAGTCGAGTCATATTATTATTATTTTTTTTTCTATTTGCATACAACATCACACAAACATCATCACTTGCATTTAAAAAAAAAAACAAAAAAAAAAGAAAGATATTTTGAATAAAAATAAAAATAAATTTACCATCACAATCCTCATTATCATACATATTTATTTTATTTTATACTAGACGTAGTATTAATGCGCTGGCTGCATTAATATGTATACATGTATATGTAGCTATCATTGCACTTAAGACACAACATATATTTATGCATGGATAATAATATAGCCAGAAGCTGTATTGTTTTTAAAAAAAAAAAATGTCATCTGAATAATGGAGATTACCCATGCCTTATTTTCTTTCTTTACTACCTTTCTTCTTTTTTAATAATAATAATACATGAAGTTTTTTATATGTATATATATATATGGGGATTTTTTGAGTTGGTATTTATGGCCATAAATACCATCACAATTAGTACACAGCATACCCTGTACTAATAGAGTCACTGTTAAATTAGACAACTAGTCGTTAAAGGGGTCTATATTGTCTACTTTAAATTAACAGGTGTTCGAGATGTCAAAACATGTCCAAGTAGGAATGCTCCAACCTCAGCAACCAGTATTCCTGACAACAGCTGTGCTAGATTCATATGATCGCTGGGACAGGGTTGTCACTATCCGAGCATTGCTGGATCAAGGATTTGAAATATCACTGGTTACTGAGGCGTTGGCAACAAGACTTGGACTATTGAGAAGTTCATCAAGACTTGCAGTTGTTGGAATTGGTCAGAATTCCATGCAAGCACGAGGTTCAATTGAGGTGAATATTCACTCAAGAGTTTCATCATTTCACCAATTTGTTGAAGCACTAGTACTACCAAGGTTAACCTTCTAGTGCGATTTGCAAGGCTGGTTTGCAAATCTGGTCACAAATACAGGGTTTGAGTTTGGCAGATCCTGCATTTATGTTCCAGCTCCAATTGACGCTATTTTTGGTGCTGGTGTGTTTGGTAATGTGCTAAAAGATGGAGTGATTCGTGGTGATCCAGGTCATCCAATAGCACAAAATACAGAATTGGGTTGGGTGCTATCAGGCAATGCACCTAGTGCCAAGGCAAAACATCATCTTCGTACAGCGTCAAGAAATTATCACCAAGGTGTATCTTACAAATATGAAGAAGAGTTGTATCAGCTTGTTAAGCAGTTCTGGCTGCAAGAAGAGCAGTTTGACAATACTGAATATACAGAGTCGTTAGACGTATGAATGAAGTACTTTCTTTCTACTTATGAAAGAAATCATGAGGGTCGTTTTGTGGTCAGGTACCAATTCAAAAAACAAGTGCATTCATTTGGTAACTCTTATGAGTTGGCATTGAGAATGCTATACAATCAAGAAAATCGAATGTCAAAAAATCAACAACTTCAACAGGCTTATAGTGAATTCATGTTTGAATATGAATTACAGGGCCATATGAAAAAAGCAAATCCTGTTGAAGATCGTACAAAATGTTTTTACCTGCCACATCACAGTGTTATCAAAGAATCGAGTTCATCCACAAAATTGAGAGTGGTATTTAATGGATCACAAAAAATAAATACAGGTGAATCATTAAATGATAATTTATATGAAGGTCCAAAATTATTAAACTCTCTAGTGTCTGTATTAACACAATGGCGTAAATCACGTTTTGTGTTTTCATGTGACAATCAAATGTTTAGACAGATCTTGATACACTCTGATGATCAAGATTATCAGAGAATTTTGTGAAGACCCACACGCAATGAGCCAGTTCAAGAATATCAGTTAACTACTGTTACATATGGTACTAAATCAGCACCATTTTTAGCTTTGGCAACGCTAAAACAACTTGAATTGGAAGAGGGAGATAATTATCCTTTTGTAAAGTCAGCAATTACACAAGGTTCATATATGGATGATATATATGTTGGTGCTGACAGTTTACAAGAAGGACTAAAACAAATGTTCCACTCTGGTGGATTTGAGTTGAGAAAGTGGGTGAGCAATTCAAATGAATTATTGTCTGGGGTGCCAGAAGAGCATCGTGAAAAACCATCATCCACCATGAGTGATGGACAACATATTTTTAGGACACTAGGTCTTAACTGGAACACAACAAATGACTGTTTTAGTTACGTGTCAATAACAACAAAAGAGCCTAAATTAATAACTAAAAGAGTGGTTTTGTCACGTGTGGCTCAATTATTTGATCCACTTGGTTGGATTTCACCCATCATAGTTAAAGGCAAGTTGTTTATGCAAACTCTTTGGAAGAGTAAATATGGTTGGGATGAACCAATTCCTGAAAATGTGTTAGGTCCATGGAGAGAATTCATCTCTCAACTGAGTCATATCTCCGAGATTAAAGTTCCAAGATGGTTTAATCTCTCACCAACAGTAAAAGGCATTGAGATTCATGGATTTGGTGATGCGTGAGATGCAGCAATTGGTGCTGTTGTTTACATAGTAGTTATTGATTCTCTTGGCTACGCTAAGAGTAATATAATAGCCTCAAAATCTAAGCTTGCACCTATCAAGAGTGAATCTAACAACTCTAATAAATTTAAAGTCTCAACACCAAGGTTAGAGTTGTCAGCAGCTGTATTGTTGGTTAAATTGGCCAATGACATATTAAAAAGTTTAGACTGTCAGTCAGCAAAGATACACTTATGGACTGATTCGTCTATTACTTTTTATTGGGTCAAAGGTGATGTAAACAGATGGAAAACATTTGTACACAATAGGGTAATATTTATACAAAATACTTTACCAGATGCTATTTGGCATCACGTACCAGGTGAAGATAATCCAGCTGATATTGTGTCTCGAGGTGTTTCATCATCACAATTGTGCTCAAACAATTTGTGGTGGGAGGGTCCAGCTTGGATTATCCAAGACCAATCAACATGGCCAAAATTAAATAAACAAGAGGTGGATATGACGCAAGTTGAAGAAAAATAATTAATGTGTAATGTGATATCAACCAAGAATGAAGAATTTTTAAATAGTTTTTCTTCATTGGTTGAAGCTGTTACAGCTGCAGCTTGGTTGAGAAGATTTTATCAACGTTTTTCATCAAGATATTTAATAAATAATTCTTGTTGGATCACGTACAAAGAACGTCAAGATGCATTATTGGGTTTGATATTGAATAATCAACGTTTATATTTCAATGAAGAGATAAAATTGTTATCTGAAAATAAACCAATAGCAAGATCAAGTAGTTTAATAAAACTAACACCAGTTTTGGATAAATTTGGTGCATTAAGGGTTAGTGGTAGATTGGATAAATCTGTCATGCAAAATAGTGAAAAACATCCGTTGATTTTACCAAAAGAATCTAAACTCACTGAACTGGTATTACAAGAATGTCATGTAAATACATTACATGGTGGTGCCCAACTTATGTTGGCTACTTTGAGACAACAATATTGGATTGTTGGTGGTCGAGTACCAGTTAGAAGTTACATAAATAAGTGTGTTATTTGTGTAAGGCATAGAGCTGAAGCTGCTACACAACTTATGGGTCAATTACCTGCATCTAGAGTGTTAAAATCTAGACCATTCCTCCATACAGGAGTTGATTATGCTGGTCCATTTGAATTAAAAACATGGTCAGGTAAATGTAACAGAACATACAAAGGTTACATGATTGTGTTTGTTTGTATGTCATCTTCAGCTGTTCATCTTGATTTAGCAACTGACTATACAACAGAAGGTTTTATAGCAGCATTTAAAAGATTTATCAGTCGTCGAGGACGATGTGAAAAATTATATAGTGATTGTGGCACTAATTTTGTGGGTGCTGATGCTGAATTAAAACGTATGTTTAAATCATCATCTAAAGCAGCTAAAAATTTAGCTACTTTATTAGCAAAAGATGGTACTGAGTGGAGTTTTATTCCACCTGGAGCACCACATTTTGGTGGTAAATGGGAATCAGTCGTTAAATCAGCAAAGCACCATATCAAAAGAGTTATTGGTGAACATAAACTAACATATGAGCATTTTAGTACGTTTTTGGCACAAGTTGAATGTTTACTCAACTCTAGACCATTGTGTCCACTGTCTGATGATCCAGATGATCTACAGGCATGAACACCCGGTCATTTTTTGATTGGTAAGCCACTCAATGCTGTACCTGAACCATCAGTATTAGAAGTACCAGACAATAGACTTAACAAATGGCGTTTGTTAAGAAAGTTTAAAGAATCATTCTGGGATAGGTGGTCCAAGGAATACTTGCAAAAGTATTTGGTACGAACTAAGTGGTTAAAAACATCTTGTATTCAAGTTGGTACTATGGCATTGGTCATAGATGAAAGGTTACCACCTGGTAAATGGCCATTGGCTAGAGTCACTAAAGTGTTCCCTGGAGCTGACGGTTTAGTCAGAGCAGTCAATGTAAGGACACAGACTGCTGAGTATCAAAGACCAGTTGCCAAATTATGTGTGTTACCTGTTGAAATAACACATGATGACACTTAGTTGTCATATATATATGTTGACAATTTAATTGTCAAGTGGGGGAGAATGTTTACAGTCTCGTAAAAGAGGGCAGCACCTGACGGCGATTTTATTTGTTTATTTATTTATGTCAACTCGGATCTGCTCGTTAGGTATCGAGCATCTCCGTATCAATTCGCTATTCGGCTGGGTCCGATTATCGTCGGATAACATCGTGCTTCTTCATCGCTCGCATGTATCAACCGTCACACGAGATACAAACTTTTAAACATTGTTAAATTCAATACATATAGTTATATATATAGTTTCAGTGCATACATCACTGAAACCCAAGTTGCATTATATTGTTTAATAATTATTCAACTGAGCAAAAGGTATACAACCTTTTGCAAGAGTCAATCACAATTATTAGAATTTATATTAATCCACTTATTAATTATTTATTGATCCTTTTAATAAATCTCATTTTTATATATTTAATATTACAACGCATGTGTTGTCCACATTTTATTTCATCCTAATATACAGTCCACATCCTCTCCAAAACATATACAGTAAACGGAAAATTGGAGGCATATTTTTTGAGGGAAATTCATACAGAGATTAAATTTAGCCACAAAAAAAGTTAATTTAATTGAAAAATTTTTCAGATAAAAAGTGTTAGTTTTGATGTGAAAAATTTTTTGGTACAAAAAAAAAATATAGTTCTTATTTTAAAAAATTATGTTCATACCGAAAACTCCGCCATTTTCAATTTTTTCGATTTTTTTTTTTTAAATTCCTATGTTTCCTACAAATTTTATTTAAACCATTTTTCAATTTGAGCCATATTAAAAAAAAAAATCCATTAATGGAGTAAATGTCTAGTTTTACCAAGTTTAAAAGTTTATCAAGTTTATACTTAATATAATAAATAAATATATAAATAGTTACCATTATGATTATCAAATAATTATCTCACACTTTATTATTTTGTTAAGGTTTGCTTTAAGATAAATACTTGTTTGTTTATGTTTATGTCAAATATGAGCACAAGTGGGTTATATCCATGTTTACTTTGTACTTTGTATATAGCTAAAAATATTATAGTAGTCAGTGTTACCAATTTGAGGTGCAGCTTATTCCTGAAATATTTTTGCCGGTATTGCAGAGCGGAAAAAGTAGATGGGAAAAAAATCCGTGAATAAACAAATGCACCCCATAATCCGTGTTAATCCGAGACCCTCTTCACAAGGTGCCTTGCTTGGGCCTGAATTGCGGTGCGTCCAGTGAGACCCGAGACCAGAGTTGTTAAAATGGAGGGTTTTTGAGTTGTTTACAATTATCCATGGATAAAACGTTTAAAACGTTTAAAACAGGATAAAACGGATAAAACCCACCTGATCTCTCGTAGGCTCAAACTTTCCCTCTTACCGACTATACTTAACACTCTTAACCTGTCAAACAATTGTTGTTTATTTAATAAACATTAATAATAATAACAAGTTTATAAAATTTATAAACATAATATTTATATCATTTATTTATGAACAAATTTGATGATCATATATTTAAAAAAAACATATTAATAACAACAAATTTATCTAGGTTCGTTTGTTTGTTTTGGTGGCAGTTCCTAATTTCGCCGCTAGATGGCGACGTTTTATACAAATGGATAAAACTAAGGATGTTTTATACATTAACAACCCTGCCCGAGACGGAGCGAACCATAAAGGCCTCTATCGACTAGCATAGTTTTTCAACAAAGTTCTATGCCATAGCACTTTGGTCACTATATATCACCAAAAACTCACTAAAAAATGGCCGCTGAGGACTATGCTGGAAAAATGCTGCGTGCAGCATTTTGAGCATAGTTCTGCTAACTTCACACTCGTTTTTTTAGATGCAGCCAACTTTGAAAAAAAAAAAAAAAAGCGGCATTTATAGCTTCTTTGTTGTTCTTTGTTTACAGTTGTTTACAGTCTACATTAATTGATTGATTGACTGTCAGAATATCGTATTGTCATTTGTCAACAAGAGTAAACAAATAAAAAAGGTTATGCGTTTAATTATTTTTTGTTGTGATTTTACGAATGTTGGTAGAGCTGGAATCATTTAAATAAACGATTATAACGCCGCCCTATAGCCGTCATGGCTGAACTATTTCTACCCAAGCGCTATGCCATAGAACTTTTTAGAAAAACTATGCTAGTCGACACAGGCTATCAAGGTGGAGCAAAGCGGTCCTTAAAAATCGCAGTGCTCGATAAAATCCTTGTAATAATAATAAATTAATTAATAAAAACGAAAACAAAACATGTCAAACTTATGCGTTGCAATGTTCTTTTTTTTTTTCAATAAATAAAAATGTATAAATTAATTATTAATAATATCAAATAATTATTGTTGATTTTTCTTGTCTAAATATTTACATGAGTTAGTGAATGATACTCAATTGTTAATTTATTATTATTTAATGTGATATTGTGATGACAAATAGGGTATTGACATGGCTATACACGACGCCCAAACACCGGGACTTGAGACAAAATCTAAAACGACGTATTAGTTTTAGTTGCGCAAACCTCACTGCGCATCTAGTTAACAAATTCATACATTAATTAGTCAAAATCAAGAAGACTAGAAACCAGGAGAATCAACTTCGATGGAAGGGGTAAATACTTTTGGCTTGATATACGTCGTAAATGTAGAATGCGCCACTTTAGTTATTCATTTGCGCACTACGTAATGCGCTGTTTGTTTCCACACCCCTCAGCCGGCCTTTTTAAAAAATACATTTAAAATAAATAATTAATAATTTTTTTTAATGAATACGACAAGATGCAAAATTATTGATTTTGAATGTCATTTTCAAAGATCAAAAGACTAGAGAGACAAATACAATTAGATAAATAATTTTTTGAAGAATTATTCTACAAGTACTTGTACTGCTTTTTTCCAATGCATTTGGAAAAAGATAATTTATTAAACAATTATTGCTAGGTGGAATATTTTTTTTTTAAATAAACAAATAGCTTGAGAATAAGATGGACTTAAAAAGAGACAATTATTGTTAAATGAAAAGCAAATATTATTTAATAAATTATCTTCTTTTAATTAGATCTGCTTTCTTAGTCAGTTGTTTATTTCAAAAAAATTTCACTTATATATTTGATGAAATATTCAATGTATCAAAAAAAATATTTTACCCAGCAATAATTATTTAATAAATTATTATTTTTTGATTACATTTCATTCTTTAGCTATTAATTATTTATTTTCAATGCATTTTTTAAAAAGGCCGGCTGAGGGGTATGGAAATAAACAAACAGCGCATTACGTAGTGCGCAATTGAATAACTAAAGTGGCGCACTATACATTTACGACGTATATCAAGCCACTCCCACTCTTATAGTTGATTCTCCTGGTCTCTAGTCTTCTTGGTCAAAATAATTAATTAAAATTATTTAAACTATTTCGTAAACTCTAATATTGATTTCGTAAACTTTATCAGCCAATTTCTATCAATTAGAGCCATTGTTTTATTTTTTTTATTCCAACTAAGGATACGCCTATTTTTAATTAATTAATAACTAATTAACTATTGTTTCGTAAATTATAATAATGATTTCCTAAACTTTCCTAAACCATTCGGAAACTTCCTATGAAAAAATATTTTCATTTTTCCATAATCTGCTAACCCAGTATATCGAGCCTGCGAAGACCGAGATTGTCTACACCGTAATGATTGGGAAAAAAATCGTGCGCAATGAGCAATATAATAGTATTACATCATGGAGGTCTAAAGGAAAATAATCTTTTAAAATTACCGAAGTCAAGGTCATATGTTATTATTATTGTGTGGCTCAGTTAAAGTATTTTTTTGTGTAAAAAAATAAAATACAACTAAATAATACATAATAATATTCAATTTTTTATATTATCATTAGTGGATACATTATTAGCAAAGGAATGAGATAGATTAAAAAAAAAAAACAAATTTATTTTTTTAGCTATTTGTTAACTCAAAAAAGATTACCTTGACACAAAAATAAGTAGTAAACAAAAAAACATGTGATTTTGACTTCGGTACTAACTAAGAATAGCGCTGTCAGCGGCCGATAGAGTTACTACATTGCTCCATTCCGTCATCCTCAACAGCTCCCTATCCTTATACATTGTGCGACGTCATAGATTACCCTCCTTGTAAAACTCCATGTATTACATACAGGGTTGTTAATATATAAAACATATAGTTTAAAACATCCTTAGTTTCATCCATTTGTATAAAACGTCGCCATCTAGTGGCGAAATTGGGAACTGCCACCAAAACAAACAAACGAACCTAAATAAATTTTTTTTTTTTCTCAATGCCAAGAAGACTAGAGACTAGTTTATTGCAATTTAAATAACAATCACAATGAGATTTTGACGTTTATTTACTGACGACTCGAGTATAGGGCCGGTGGGCTGAGGTGTACAGGGATAAAAAACTGCGCTTTACGTAGTGCGCCGTTCAGGAGTAAAAGTGGCGCACTCTACATAGCCGCCGTATGCTAGGACTCTAAATGTTACCCCCTCCACTGAAGTTTATTCTCCTGGGTAGCTATTCTTGACTCGATTATCCGCAAGTTATCCCGAGCGACTGGGATAACTTTTTTGTCGCAAAACATGAAAATTTTAGCTTAATTTGTATCCTTCTCAATGGTTTACATCAAACGACTTAATCATTTTCAGGCGTTTTCATGTTATCCCGTGTAGGTGGGATAATCGAGTCAAGAATAGCTACCCTGGTCTCTAGTCTTCTTGCTCAATGCCAAATTGGGATCCTTATCCCATCTCAATGTCAAGTCATTCGATTGAGTGTGTTTAGCATTTTTACAAGCCGAAGCATTTGAGATTTTATCCTTAAAATAATATTATGATTAAAATAATTTATTTAAAAAACTATTAATTTACATGAAAATATGTCAACACTTACATGTTTTCTTTTATTGGAGGTCATTATGTTGGATTAGTGTGTTTTGTTTATGAAATAATAAGTATTTGTTGTTATTAATATGTTTTTATTTATGTATTTTATATATGTTTATATTTTTGTTATCAAATTTGTTCATAAATAAATGATATAAATATTATGTTTATAAATTTTATAAACTTGTTATTATTATTAGTGTTTATTAAATAAACAACAATTGTTTGACAGGTTAGGAGTGTAAGTATAGTCGGTAAGAGGGAAAGTTTGAGCCTACGAGAGATCAGGTGGGTTTTATCCGTTTTATCCTGTTTTAAACGTTTTAAACGTTTTATCCATGGATAATTGTAAACAACTCAAAAACCCTCCGTTTTAACAACCCTGATTACATATATGAAAAAGACATGGGGTGCGTTCCGTAGAGGACCGCGGTCCACCAAAAATAGGCGTGGTTTATCATGGTGAATTTAATTTCGTTGTAGTGTCAGCACTGCTATCTATTACAAAACGTAAACAAACATCAACAAACGTAAACACTGAAATTATAAATGAAATATTACAAAAAAAAAATAATTTGGCATAAAAAAAGTTGTCGCAATTAAAATGGTAAGTGTATATTGTTGTTATACCAATTACTTAGCCCGTAAATTTTATTTTTTTTAAAGTTAATGCCTAAAACATAAAGTGAATATTGGAGGTATTTTAGAAGGTTCATATTTTATTGTTGATAAACTTGGTAATTAGTTCAACTGTTCATTTTCAACAAGAACATTACCATCTACATCAGTTAACAGATAATGTGTTTGAAGTGAAATTTTTTTTTCCATTTTGTTAATTGTTATTAACAAATTTATTGTTGTAATAATTTTACTAAGTAAGCACTGGTAAGTACCACAATCCACAACAATAACAATGCACACATAGAAAGGTTTAATATACATGAGACTGATTATTTTTTAAGAATTTCTAGGGAGATTTTTAGTTTTTATGGATCTACTCTGATTATGGCCAAAAAGGACCGCGGTCCCCTTACAGAACGCACCCATGTGGAACGGAGTATGGGATAATGGTCTACTTTAAAGGCACCGATTCTTACTAATACATGGCTAGAACAAAAAAATTTTCATTCAAAAAATTACAACAATTAGATTTGTTTATTGAAAATTAATATTAAAAATTTAATTACAAATTCAATAATTGATCGATTTTGATTTTTTTTTTCTTTGAAAAGAAGGACGAATACTCAAAAAATTATCTATGAAAATGAAAATTTTTACCTAAAAAAAAACAATATAAAAAATTATCTATGAAAATGAAAATTTTTACCTAAAAAAAAACAATATAAATTATTTACCAAAAATTAGGATAATTACTCGTTGAATTATTGTATAAAAAATCATTTAATTAATTGCACGTTCTTGTACGATGCATCTAAAATTACGAGAAATAACTTTTTAAATAAACAAATAATTATGGAAAAAGATTTCCCATTTTCAACAATATTATAGTAAGAACTCATTCTTTTTTGAAACAAAAAAAAAAAAAAAAAAACGATCGCAATCGATCAATATTTGAAGTTATAATTTAAATTTTAATATTAATTTTTAATAATCAATTTATAGTGTTGTTATTTTGCAAGTAAAAAAAAATTTTTTTTCCCATAAACAATAAAGTTTGTATTTATCCTCTGTAAACAAAAAAAAACCATCAAAATCGATCGATTACTCAAGTTATAATTTAAATTTTAATATCAATTTTTAAATGGAGTAAACTAATATTCACTGAGATGCTCTAAGAAAAATCAAAAAAAAAATCCTTGCAAAAATATTTGATATTCAATATTTAATTGTATCTGTTATTTTAAATAGGTCTACTGTATACAAACACGTGACATTAGATCCATAGTGGACCATCCACCTTTCATAATTTCACACCTGCAGTATACGATAATTTGTTATTTTTTTAAACGGTTTCAGCATTGATACAGCATCGTTTGAATACATCTTGATTGAAAAAGATTGTAGTGGAATAACACCATGTAATTTCACCATCCGAGCATATATATTTATGATTCTAAGGTAGGAATTTTGAATAATAATAAAAAAACAATATGTTTACGAATTAACTTTATAAGAAAAAAAACATATACCTGAAAATGGTTATCAAGAACTCCTCATCCCCTTTAGAGTAATGATTTACGATTTTAAATATAATATTTCGATAAACTTTGAACATAACGCTTAATGCTCGTACGATTTTCACGGACGTATTGTCAATTTTTTGCTTATATATTTTATTCATAGAAACAATATGCAATTTTTTAAACCAGACTGGATTATATACTGTTATAAAATCTTCCACCTTATTTATTTCTTGATTTAATAGCATTATCTGTATAAAATAATATAAAATTATTAAAATTTTGAGCTTTTTTTTATCAATATTTTAACAATTAGCGCTAAGGAATCACCTTTTCACATGGTATCTTATCAAGTCGTTGTATATTTTCATTCAGACTGACAATATTTTGGACATATTCATCTACAACTTCGCACATCACCAAAATTTCTTCAAAACATAATTCAAGCTCTAGGCTTAAAGAAGGCAACCACTTTGTTAAAATGACACGATAATCATTTGATTTATCCATTACTTGCTCAAATTTTCAAACTATAAAAAAAAAATATCTTTGTGAATCAGCATTAATTTTTTTATTGTTTAAAAATTATACGTAGTATTCCATTGTTTGATCGATATGAGGTGTTTGTTACGAATAAAATCATATCTAACAAAAAACAAAAAACAAGTATTTTGTACAAAAAAAAGAGTCAAGTACTCGAAATTGTAGTCAATTTGTAATGTAACTTGTTTTGTCATTAATTAATTTTTTGATATAAAAAAAAATATGATACAATAAAAACCAACGAAGAAATTTTATTTTCGATACATGTAGTTAAATCTAAATTGTTGAAAAAAATAAAATAAAATAAAATAAAAAAATTTTATACTTGACCCCGCGTAGTTTTTTCCTAAATAAAAAATTAAATTTTAAGCCAACATTATTCAATCTCATGTATAGCGAGGTCAAGTATAATTTTTTTTTTTTTATTTTATTTTATTTTTTTCAACAATTTAGATTTAACTACATGTATCGAAAATAAAATTTCTTCGTTGGTTTTTATTGTATCATATTTTTTTTTATATCAAAAAATTAATTAATGGCAAAACAAGTTACATTACAAATTGACTACAATTTCGAGTACTTGACTCTTTTTTTTGTACAAAATACTTGTTTTTTGTTTTTTGTTAGATAGGTATATCTTATAATTAGATAGGTATACAAATAGGTAAATAAATGGAATTGCATAAATTATTTTTCTGTAACCACTTTATTTTGAAATCTTTATAAATACATAATATGCATATAAATTATAAATGTAACTTGCAAATGTACAATGCTTCTTTGGTAAACAAACAGTAAAATCGTCAAAAATATCTAAATACATACATAACAAAAATATCATCGTCTTATAAACTATTTGTTAACTTCTCTTGATCTATTTGTTCACTGACACTTTTTAATAAAAGTATAATTATTTTAGAAAATGAAAATTCATAAATCTATATCAAGAGGCACGGTAGTGCCTCGCGTCAAGTATGAGAAAAAAAATAGAGAGAAAACGCAAGATAACTATAATCATACTGTAAATAACGCATTTGTACATCATGTTTAGTATCTGAAAAAATAAATATGGATTTATTTAAATGACAAAATATAGCGTATTGAAATTAGAATAGCTCTATCATTAAAAATAAAAAAAGTAATCCAAAGTTTGTGATTGTCCATTAAAAGTATCGAAAAATTATTTTTTACTATATAATATAATATATCAAAAATATAAAAATTTGATTTTTATGGCAAAGTCTTCAATTAGTGATTATTTTGAATATAACTGTATCATAAGTCTCAGACCGTCGAGTTTTGCAAAGTATGTTCATTACTTATTTGTACCGCTCTATTACTGACTATATGAAATGGGCGGCTTGGTTTCGGTGGAGGTGTTGGTGGTTTGTTCAGACAGTCTAAAAACTGCGATTCTAATTCATTCTTGCACTTATTGTGATTCGGGTCAGATAAATTTTGTTCTTGAGGGAGATTATTACAATCAGAATCTCGCATTTTTAATGGTAATGGAGGTGGCAGATCATCTTCAGACGCATTACTATCTGTTGTTGCAATACTGTCTCGATTTCTTATTCTAGCGTCACTCGTGTCATAACCATTGATATTTTTCAAGGAATAAGTTTGTGACTGACCAGACCAACGACTGCTTAATCTTCGTTCTCTCTCAATCTCTGAACGTAAAGGTCGGGATGATGTTAGTTCTTGTCGCAACTCAAATACAGGAGTGCATGTAATATTCAGTGTAGAAGAATTTGAGGAACTCAGTGATTGTATTGAAAGCTCTGGTGTTGTATACCACTGACTTGTTGACTGTTCTTTGCAATCTATTTCACTTTTTCTTGAATGTCTTCGTTTTGAATCTTTCTTTTTATTAGTACCTACACCAGATCCCAATGCTTTCTGAAGTGATGTTGATGATAATATATGAGACCGTACAGAACTACTCTCTAATGTGTTCATCGAAGTAGAAATATCAGAAATACAATAAATATTATTCTTGTAATGCTGGTCTTTTCGCATAGTGACTGATTGTGTCAGCGCATCAATTTGTAAATCACATGTACGTTTACCATATTTTTTTTCAACTTCAGTTTTCATAGAGTGAAAACATTGCTCTAATCGTTGATGAAAAAGTGTCAATTGTGGAGGCGCACGAGATTTGTGAAGCGTAACTCCAACTCCCAGTAATGGTATTTGTTCAGCAATGAGATTTTCAAGTTTTAATAAGTCAGAACATTCTTGTGGATGGGTCTCTTTGTAAGTGTGATTGAGAAATGCTTTTTCATAATTATCAATACCACCCATAACAGCTGGATCCAGTATACCATTAAGTTTCATACTTAATGGATTGAGTGGAAGACTTAAATCTGATTTATATGTAATTATAAGATTACGAAGTTTCGAATTTGCAATTTGCATTGTTTCGACCGCATTTCGTAACGGGCTGACAAGATAAGTTTCATTTGAAATAACAGGGAACCATCGAAGGATGCCTGGCAGCGGATTACTGGTTGTTAAAACCGTTCTTTCTAGCCACAATGATGCAAACTCGTTGTCTTTATTGTTATTATTGTTGCTGTTGTTTGCATTGGTGGTAGAAATATAATCAGTGACTTTACAATCAGAGTCCATCTCAATATCGTTATTATCGTTGTATTTTTCAAAATTTAATTGACTATTTGAAGCAATTAGTGATACATCTTTTTTTGGTGCTGGTCGTGAGAAACAAAACTTTTGTACATCATTAACTCTGTGATACTTCAAAACTGCTTCAGCAGTTACTGGTTTACCGCTCAAACGATGCTTTTTTTCGTCCATTATTGGCTCAACAGAATTAATTTGTACATATTGACAATTAGATTTGATAATATCATCATTAGGTGGTGAAAGTTTATTCATTCTTTCAGCATTTGGTAGTTGATTCAAAATGCGTGTACAAAAATCACTTAGTCTTTCATATTCTTTACCTCTGTAAACAAATACTTTATTTTGGAGAAACAAAGGATGACCACGTCCGTAATAAGCAACTCTAAAATATCCAGGTTCGGGTCTCAATTGTTTAACAATAGAATCATAATATTTAGCCATTCGTTTTAAAAGCACAGAAAGTTGTAAATAATCATAAGTTTCTTCTTCGTATTGAGTCACTAATTCTTTGCAAACAGTTAACGCACATTCCCACATTTTGCCTTTATCAAAGTACTCAATAATATCATTATAAAGTGCTTCTTTGAGTTCACGGTGCGTTTGACATAGTGAATAACGATTTGATCGCAATAATGGTGGCAATGGTTGAGCACTCCAATACAACAATTCACTATGTAGTTTAAGCGTGTATGCAGCTTCAGTATAATTATCACATTCAAGATGCAACTCACATAATTTATTTACGTATCTTATATACATTTCTTTACGATTAATATCAGAATAAAATTTAAGGAGATTAACGGTACACATCATACGATGTTCTTGGCATTCAGCATTGATAATATCTCGATACTGTAATAAATGTTCCATTAATTTTGCCACATCATCAACAAACTTAACACCCTGTTCACGCATTGTTGAATGATTTTCACATAGTACAGCCATAACTTGGACCCATAATGCACAAAATTGTTCATCACCTCGTCCACCTTCAACAAGTATGTCAAGTTGGGCAATCATTTCATTTTCATATTCAATAAAGTTACCTTTTATATGACCGGGATCACGTTTTGTATCACCATAACCGTCTACTATTCTCGAGCTATAAAATTCACATTGCATCATATCGAAAAAAATTGGTATTGTGGCTTTTCTCAACTCTGCTTCAGGTATCAAAGCCATCTCAAGTATTGGACCAACTAAACTTGGTACAAACAATATTTTATACTGTCCCAAATTAAACCACATAGATCGGATCTCAAAAGCTGTTTCTCGACGCATATCGTGATATCGAGAAATTATTCGATTTCGTTTGGATGATGTAAATGTTTCAAGTTGAAGAGGTGCTTGTGTTAAAAAGGCAATGGCACAATGGAAAAAATTAGACCATGATTGTTGCTCAAATTCAGTAAAAAAATAGTCTCTTATTGTACCGGAAAAAAATCTCAAAGATTTAAGGATAACACTATTCTGAACCATAATCATTTCAATCCAGTCGTCTGGAAAAACTGTTTTTAGAACCAAATCTTTGAAAACCATTAAAATTTCCATAAGGAAATCCAGCAAATCTATACGTGTCGGAAAATGATTTATATAGATGTTGTAATGATGAGGTGTCATTTGCCTAAAAACAAAAAATATACAATAGTTTTAAACTTTATCAATCTTGAAACAAAAAAAAAAATAAAAAATTCTTACCTGAATATTGATAACATAACAGAAAATAACTTTCCAATAAGGGGATTTTCTCTATCCATTGATATAACTGTTTGGATAATTGTTCTCAGTGCACTTAACATTATTTCTTTGACGTCAGAAACAGTTGAGCCAACATCTTTGCGAAATGTTAACTCTAAAATATCGGATAATATTTTTACACATAATTCTACCTGAAAGTAATTCGAGATTAACATTCGATACACTTGAAACAAATGTTGAACAATATTAATATAAATTGCTAATAATAAAATTTAGAAGAAAATAAAGACAGTTTAAAAAGTAAAAGCTTGACTAATAAAAACAGATATAAGCTACCTCTTCAGAATAACCTCGATGTTGATTGAGTCGATGACGGTTTTCACCCAGCACTCTTGCTACTTTTGCCACACTTTTTCCAGGCGTACTCGAAAGTCCCTTAACATACCAAACAACCAAAACCGAAACCAAATGATAAAATAAGTTGCACCAAATTTCCCGAGTATTAGTTTTTTTTTCTCTACTATTATCAAATGATATTCAATCAATTATCTTTTAATTTTGTTGCATTACTGCTACAAAATCACTTACATGCGTATTTACAAAAATAGTAAATAAAAAAAAAAAATATAAAAACTATTTGATTAAAAAATATCTCATTCAAAGCCATGCTTCATGAAAATATCTAAATAAGTTTTGTGTTAATAAAACCTTTAAATTAAAGATTTGAATTTTTATTTTTATTAAAAATTAAAGGAAAATCAAAAGAAACATATTGAATATAATTATTACGAAATATATGAAAAAATTTAATAAATTTTACCTCCTCATTTGCTTCTAGTAAGTCACGAACAAGTACAATTATCCGGGGTAATAGTATAGCTCTACAATCAGCATTCAAAAATAAAGGGCTGTGAATAATATCATTGACAGTCATCATTTTTTGTTTAGTTAGTCTTCCGGGTGGTAGTGTCATAAGTAATTCTGTCAATATTGTGCTTAATTGTTTGCCACTGTAGACACGCAAAAGATGCGGTATTGTCGTTGGAAAATATTTAAGACAAGCACCTTGTACCAATAATGTACCGTCAGTTTCATATCGCATCATATCAACAATAGACTTTAATAAATCTGTAAGTGTTAGCGAAAATTCTTCTTCATTTTGATCAAGCTCGGTAAACAGTAGTCGTGATTCAACAATAAATCGCATGCAATACTGAAGACTTTTCATTGTTTTGAGAAGTATGTCACGTTCTTGGCCATCGCTGGACTGTTTACTGGCATTGTCAATACGTTTCCTTAATACGGCAATTAGTTTTTTATATGCTAATGTTGCAGAAAAACTTTCGGATATGTAAAGATCCAATATTGGTTGAAAATGTTGATATTTACGATCAGATATAAGTCCAATAATATATAAAATACATTCAAATACCATGTTATCATAATCATCACAGTCTGAATTACTCATCAAAATATTAAATAATGCATCCAAAACATCTTGCAGAAATTTAACAACTTCTTCACCATCAACATTCATAAAGGCAATTAATGATTGCTTGAGATTCATCGGTGTGGATGACCAATTTAGTAAACCTAGTAAATCAACATTTTTCGTTAATTTTGTTGAACATATATTTGTTGATATTAAAAAACTATCTTTCGAGGATAAACTCAAAAATCCTAAAGTAATTTTTTTTTCTCTATTAAGCTCAATAAATTCGGACCTCGTCGACGGTAGCTTGAAATAAGTTGTATCGTCTTCATCATATTTTTTAGAATCTGTTTTATAAACTAATAATTCGTGATCAGTATTTTCAAGAGTAGTACCATTTCGTTGCATAAGACGTACATAACTCAATGCAAATGGTTTTTCTGATTTATCCTTGGCTTCATTTGAACTGCGATGCTTAAAAGTAAATTTTAAATGTGCTTGTTTGAATTCTTCGATTGATACTGCTATTTTAAACGTTTCCATCCACTTTGGCTTATCATCATGATGATAAATTATACTACGATACTGATCAATTGGTGATACGCCACTACCAGCAATGATAACACCAGGCACCATAGTGCCTTGTTCATTGCATACTTTGACTGTCACCTCAACATTTTTATCAGTTGATTTTGAACTTTTGTTAAAATCACCATGAGACAATCTCAAATAAAGATCATTTCGTACATCACCAGGCAATATAACTTCAGGAAATTCCATTTTACGTGATATTGCAACGTTTCCTAAAACTAAGTGTGGATATTCTTCTCGTACTTGTTTGATATCTCCTCTAAGTAATTTTAAACTAACCCATAAGCCTTGTCCACCTCCAGCCATCATATTATTAGAGCCGGTGTTCAAATTTCTTAATGTGCCATTTTCTTTTTGAGCAAGTATTCGTCTCAATGTTCCATCAAGATTTTCTTTTTCACAACATTGTAGAAAAGGTATAAAATGATGGTGTTCAATATCAGCTTCAAGTTTTTCAGTTATATAAATTGATACATCCATGGCTGCAACACCAAATGGTCTCCTCATGTTATCGACACTTGTATTGAGTTTTAGATTATTTTGAACAGTACTCGAACGTCTGAGATTAGAATCTTTCATTTCCATTCCTCCAATACGAATAACATAGCATACCAAATAAACCTTGTCTCTCATTAAATCACGAGCTCCGAAATCACTGAAAAGAACTCGTAAATTGTGCAATTGATCAATATCTCTTGTTAAACCTTCTTTACTCCATGAAACAATGTAATTTTCAGTTATAGCTTTTCCATCTTTGGCATCATATAATTGCAATAATAGTTCAACATCTTCCATCATTTTACACACGAAATTTCTAACACTCACAAAAAATGTATAAGAATAAACAGGTACTAGAGATTTTATTGGTTTTGTTTCAGTTGTTGCTTTTCGTATTCTTTCCGTAGCTTTTTCATGCTGATAATACAATTGTATAATACTTGTATGTTCAGGATTAAGTATATTACCATGTTTATCACGTACAACCATATCCAGATCTAACAACTGATTGCCAGTATCTATTCTTGCCGTTGCCAGTCGTTTCATATCTTTCAATTCGTCAATTGTTAATGTACCACTTAAAATTTTGCTTCTGTGAGTGACGAGTTCAAATATTTGCTGTTGTACGCTAAGAAAGTTACTCGAATTCATCTAAAGAGAACAAGTCACAGACGATAAAATTAATTAATTATAAATAGTTTATTCATTCAAATATTGTATTGTCAATAAAATATACTTACAACATACAAACGCTTCCAATAGTAACCCCATTCTCTCAACACACTTGTTATTTCTTGCATAAGGGCTTCGTTAGTTGATTGTGACATAATCCGTACATACGATTTAGGAAATATTCCTTTTGTTCCCTTATACCGACTACATCCAAAATACCAATCGGTTGATTCTTCAAGAATTTGAACAACGTCGCCCATTAAGAGACATAATCTGTGGAGTCCTTCTTCTTGATAATTGTATATCGCTGGAATGGTTTCAAATTCCAGTATTAATTTTAAGTAGAAAAAAATATAAAATCTAGAATTTAATTATATCTGTTTGAAAATAATTATCTAATTAATAAAAACTATCGATAATCTTTCGTCGTAACAGAGGAAATGAAATCTAAATATTAAAATTCGGAATGTTATATTCAGTTAAATATAGTTAGTTAGGAGTTATTAATCTGATGTGTAACATTCATTTTTGAAAGTACATTAAAAAAAAATCTGCACTTAATAGTAATATTCAATATTTACTATTTTTAAATCTTGTAACGTTGCTACTCAATAATGCACTTTATTGTGAAGCGAATGATTATTTCTCAAGGACTTATTGATATCTTATTGATATTAAGACTTATCTGATATCATAGGTAAAAGTTCTAATATGAAAATGAGATCATACTAATTTTATTCAGTTATGCTATCATAAATAATTATCAAATTGATTTATCTAAACTTTTCCATAAGGCTTTGCAAATTTTTAACGAACGAAATATTATTTACGGTATACCATTTAATAAATATTTTGATATGGTCAGTATCATATTATACATACCGACAGCGTGATCTTGATTAGTTTTTTTCCACATTTTTTGTAAATGAGTCACTGATTATCAACAAAAAGTTTAATACGCATTATATATGAGAATAAATATGTGAATGTGTACAACATACAAATATTAGTATCAGATAATAAATTTTTGATGTTATTAATCAGAAGAAAACACAAGTATCACACGGTGGAACCATAATGTTTTTGTTTTTGATTTTGATTATGATGACTATCGAGGCAGGCATTTTATATGTTATAGGTATATGTACATGGAGGTGTAGTAAAACCGTCAGAAGAAAATCACGATGATCAATCAGCACCAGTGATGGGTAATTTGACGATTTTTGAAGTATCATACAATCATACGTATGATACTGTATGATACGTAAGATAAGTATGAGAGTCGCAAGTGCCCTTTTTTTTTTATAAAATGAAGTAAATCACATACAATACATTTATTTTTACCATTACACAAGTAAACACAAGCATATACAAGTAAACAAGTGTCAAAAAAGTTTTTTTCATTACAAAACATCACAAAATTATAAACAAATTAATAAAATATTTTTCAACGTACAAAAAAATTCAATTATGAATAAATTATTGAATTGAAAAATACTGATTTATAAACTAGATGAATTAGTCATTTGAAAAAGTTATTATTATTAAAAAAACTATTTTACAAGTACTTGTCTTTTCTTCGCAATTAAATCTCTTCCCCTCGACAATTGTTTTCCTAAATATTATTAATTAATCATTTAAAATTCATTTTCAAATATCTATTGACTATAAAGACAAATATAATTATTCATTAATAATTTTTAAAAGAATTACTTTACAAGTACTTGTCTTCTTAGCAGATGCATCTTTTATTTAGCCAGTGGTTTATCGAAAAATTAATAATTTTTATTTATTTAGAATACATTTTCAAATGATCCAAAGCTAAGAAGACAAATTTAATTTGATATATTTTTTGAACAATTATTTTACAAGTACTTGTCTTTTTAGCAAATGCATCTTATTCCGTAGACATTTGTTTACTTAAAAAATTCATCCATCTAATTTTGCATGCATTTATCAGCATTTTTTTTTTTTGTAGTAATTTGTTTACTTAAGAAAAGTAATTCATAGAATTTTATTTTTTTATTTGTTTGCTTTGTTATAGAAAAAAAATTGATATATATTCGTTTGGTTATGTCTTATGTTTACATATTTTTTATAGGCGCCGATTGAGGCGTCAGAAAAATAGATCAAAAATTGAAATATAGAGGCGCTCTTCAAATGTATGATACACCTGTATCATACACCGGTATCATACCTACCCATCACTGATCAGCACATGCGCCAGAATTCAGTTATACATAGAGATGCAAGCGGTATGGTATTTGTACGGAAGCCGGGTGGGGACATACGGAAGCCGGGTGGTACGGAAGCCGGGTGGGGTCATACGGAAGCCGGGTGGAGACATGCGCGCTTTCCTGCCTACCTGCTTGCTCGCCGCGTTTCTTGCTGGCTTTCTCTGCTTGCTTTCGTGCTTGCTTGCACGGAACGAACGGAATGAACCGAGCAGAAAAATATATAGTATAATACATATTTTTAATTTAGTCAGCTGTCATATCTAACAAGTAAACATGTTACTCAAATATTCAACAAAATAAATTATAAAAATTGATAATTAATGATTGATAATTATTAAATGCAACATCTGATCAATTTGTAAATTCCAGTATTTGTAAATAAACATATAAATAAAGTAAACAAACAATAATGGATTACCCTGCAAGTAAATAAAATGCTTTAATTATTATTTATTACAAAATATATTTTTTCTCAATCATATATAAACACTTTAAAATGCTTGCAACATTATTTCTTTTATACTTGTTGTGTTTTTACTTAATTGTTTTTTTTTCATCTTTTTTGAAGGCCTCACTGAGTACGAGAATGTTGATATGGAAAATTCACCAGCTGTCAGTGACCATATGCATAAAAGTAATAAATAAAATTTTAAAACAAATTCTGTAAGTTTTTTTCATTATCTAAATGTTATTAAAATTTTTAAACCTATCATTCAAGGCATCCATTCGAGCTGTGGTGAGGATCCAATTTTGATTAAAAACACACGGATTCGTTTTTACCATGGAGAAGGTTATCGTTGTACACAAATTGTAGATTTCTTATTGCATGGCCTTTCAATATCAATACGGCATTTAAAGCGTATTTTGAATCGCTTTTTTGTAAATATTTGTCACAGTCATAATTACAATGGTACCACCGTGACCTAATGTGTTTTTCATTTATATTACATTTAACAGTCTTTTGATCTATTGTTACATTGTCTTGGATATGCTAAAAGAAAAAGAAATCAATTATTTAAAGATCTTGAACCAATAAATATATGGCCTTAATTATTTTATAAATATTACTGAAACGTTAGTACTTTTTTTTTTGTTACAAATGCAGATCGCTGAAATCACAGTGCAACATGATGGTGAAGTACTTCAAGTCCCTCAACACCGTAAACATGACTTCTTTAAGGTCTTTTGCTCCTGACACGATTAAACTGACTGCAAAAATATTAGAGATAGGGAAATGTTATATTGAACTGTTTTGTTATATTCGACGAGTTTTATATCACCAAAGTCATAAAAAAAATTTATTATTCATTATTAAGACGCACTTACACAAAACGACGTAAAATGACCGATTGTGGACGGTTTATTGCAAATTTGACCACTTGGCGCATTCGTAGGAATTTTTTCCGTATTTTTCCAGTAATCCTGAGCAAATTTCCTATAAGAAACCGATAAAAAAACATGTTGTCTCAGATATCGGACGGAGGTCTATAAGGAGGATAATCTCTCAAAATTTACTGAGGATGACGGAATGGAGATTTAGTGGGGATATTCCGATATCCGAGACAACATGTTTTTTTATCGGTTTCTTATAGGGAATTTGCTCAGGATTACGGGAAAAATACGGAAAAAATTCCTACGAATGCGCAAAGTGGTCAAATTTGCAATAAACCGTCAAAAATCGGTCATTTTACGTCGTTTTGTGTAAGTGCGTCTTAATAATGAATAATAAATTTTTTTTATGACTTTGGTGATATAAAAACTCGTCGAATATAACAAAACAGTTCGATATAACATTTACCTATCTCTAATATTTTTCATAATATCATAGCTCCATGAAATTTTTTCATTATATTTTATTTTTTGTTTGCAATATCTTTAGCTCATTAAATGAAGAAAAAAAGTCGACTAAAATATTTTTCTATCTATAATATTCTAAAGATATCATAACTTCTTTTTATATTTTTTTTATTTTTTAAAAAGATTAAAATAATATTGATATATTGTTGGCGTTACCCAGGATGTACCACGAGGAGGTCATATATCTCACATCTCATCATTCATACACTCATTTATACATATACATTCATACATCATTCATACTCATTTATGCTACAAACAATTCATTCTCATCTGCATCCTCATCCTCATTTTCTCCTTCAAAATCATCCTCTCCTGACTCCTCTTCCTGCTTTTGCTTTTTGCGAAGGAGAAGATGTTCCGAAATTCTCTCCGATTCTGGAGTAGAAATTTCGAAAGGTATAATCTTCAAACCTACTTGCAAATCGCCAGTTGGTAGTTTCAAAAAATCTAGAATGCTACAAAATTTATTCAAAAGTAATAAAATGATTGAAATATTTTTAGAGAATGTGAAAAGTGGCGGGAAGAAAGCTAAAGAGGTAGCTAGAGATATTTTTGTAAGGATGTGAGAAGGATTAGGCATTTGCTGAGGCCAAAAAAATAGTGAGGACAAGGATTTGCTAAGGCCAAGGAAATAGCTAGGGAACTTTTTTTGTAGCTAAGGAAAAGGATCAGGCATTTACTAAGGCCAAGAAAATAGTAAGAACAAGGATTTGCTAAAGCCAAGAAAATAGCTAGAGAATTTTTTTGATAAGATGTGAGAAGCATCAGGCATTTGCTGAGGCCAAGAAAACAGTGAGGACAAGGATTTGCTAAGGCGAAGAAAATAGCTAGGGATATTTTTGTAGGGATGTAAGAAGGATTAGGCATTTGCTAAAGACAAGAAAGTAGCTAACGAATTTAATTTGTAAGGTCAGGGAGGTAGCTAAGGGAAAAAGGATGTAGCTAGGGAATTTTTTATTCATTTTAAAAAATAAAAAAAGAAGTTATGATATCTTTGAGAATATTATAGATAGAAAAATATTTCATTAGACTTTTTTTCTTCATTTAATGAGCTAAAGATATTGCAAACAAAAAAAAAAATATAATGAAAAAATTTCATTTTTTCAATTTTTTGGAGCTATGATATTATGAAAAATATTAGAGATAGGGAAATGTTATATCGAACTGTTTTGTTATATTCGACGAGTTTTTATATCACCAAAGTCATAAAAAAAATTTATTATTCATTATTAAGACGCACTTACACAAAACGACGTAAAATGACCGATTTTTGACGGTTTATTGCAAATTTGACCACTTTGCGCATTCGTAGGAATTTTTTCCGTATTTTTCCCGTAATCCTGAGCAAATTCCCTATAAGAAACCGATAAAAAAACATGTTGTCTCGGATATCGGAATATCCCCACTAAATCTCCATTCCGTCATCCTCAGTAAATTTTGAGAGATTATCCTCCTTATAGACCTCCATGAAATAATAGAATACCATGGAGATCTACATTGAACTTCACGGTTCCATTTGATCCTTTGGAAATATAGACTGCCAGATTTGAATAGTGCCGATAATTTTTTTAACAGTAATTTCGTAGCTACCTAAAAAATGGGATTACTAACCGTTTTAAAAAAATTAAAACAGAAAGAAAAAGAAATGCGAATATTGATGCTGTAAGTAAGAAAACAGGAGTCCTAAAAATTGTGTATTAAAATGATGACATGTTTAAGTATGTTATAGAGGCCTTGATAACGCTGGGAAAACTACAATATTGAAACGAATAAATGGCGAGCCAATTAATGCGATATCGCCAACTCTTGGATTTAACATAAAAACATTAGAACGTGATGGTTTCAAATTAAATATTTGGGATGTTGGTGGACAAAAATCGCTGAGATCATATTGGAGAAATTATTTTGAGTCAACTGATGGCCTCATTTGGGTCGTTGACAGTGCTGACAAACGAAGAATAGAAGATTGCAAAGATGAACTGTACAAATTGCTACAAGAAGAACGTCTCCAAGGTGCTAGTCTTCTTATATTTGCTAATAAACAAGATTTACCTGGCGCATTATCATCAGCTGAAATTGCTGAGGTACTCAATTTATCAGAAATTAAAACTCACAATTGGAAAATACTTAAATGTTCAGCTATCACTGCTGAAAATCTTATTAAAGGTGTTGATTGGATTTTAAGAGATATTGCAGCAAGAATTTTTTGGCAAGATTGAAAAGTTAATTCATTTAAATTTATAGTATCAATAGAACTTAATGCAAATTAATTTAAAGTT